>CM050170.1:65539648-65587148 GCA_027410445.1 Discoglossus pictus
ACTCCTCCTCCCTTCCCTACATACAGAATTGTGGCTGCTTGGATGACTGCTCTTCTAGCAACTGCCTCTGCGGCCAGCTCAGCATCCGCTGCTGGTACGACAAGGTGAGTGCACACATGGCGTGCATAGGGAGAATGCATGGTCGCATTTTACAAATAGTCACCACCCTCTCTCTTCCTCTAAGGACGGACGTCTGCTTCAGGAATTTAATAAAATCGAGCCTCCGCTGATCTTCGAGTGCAACCAGGCCTGTGCTTGCTGGCAGACCTGCAAAAATAGAGTGGTGCAGAGTGGTATCAAGTAAGTGTGAGCGGGTCAGATTAGTATACATGCAGGGTGGAAAGTGATCCTCCCTTGTCTTCTGGTTCTCGCTCATGTAGTATGCCATGTTTCTTAAGTTGTATATATCTGGTATGACTAAACTAAAATAAATCAAAATTACTATTAAGGTCTGTTTTTTAATAGGATGCCATGTTTCACAGCTGTGACCCACAGACAATCCCACAGTGGAGGAACTTCACATTAACATTAACATTTCATGCAGACAGACAGCATGTCACAGTTTGCCAAAAGCAATGCACTGATAGCTTGAAGCTTCTCCCCTGTGGGTGTGTCTTAAGGTCACGTGTACAAAATGGCAGCTCTCATGAGAGTGTTTAGGAAGAAAGCATTTTTACTGTAGAGTATTTTACTCTGGAGGCTTCATTGAAGCGTGCATTTTATATGCATTGTACCACCACTTTGCTTTACTGTCTTCTTACCCCTCTCACTATTTTTGCCTCCCCTCCCTCTCTTCCAGGGTCCGGTTGCAGTTATACCGCACAGCCAAGATGGGTTGGGGTGTGAGAGCCCTGCAGGCAATCCCACAAGGGTCCTTCATCTGCGAGTGAGTTGCCTGAAAGTCTGTCTTCCTGCTTGACCCTCTTCTCTTCCTTCTCTGACCTGTGACCTTTGCCCCTTGCTGTGCAGGTACGTCGGGGAGCTGATCTCAGACGCAGAGGCTGATGTTAGAGAGGACGATTCCTATCTGTTTGATCTGGACAACAAGGTCAGTCCTGGCTTGGTTGCCTTAATAGCTTCCTTTTTGTAGCCATAGTCTTCCAAGGTTTTATTCTATAAAGCGCCAGCCGATGTTACCATAGTAGTCGCCTGCAAAAGGAAGCAATTCATACCGTAATGAGAACAGAAAACCACTCCGGTGGGAGGATCTCTCAAACTGAGACACAGACAGAAGTAGTACATTCATAGCTGTGTTTCTATTACCAATTAATTTTTTTCATAACTTTAATTTGCAAATATTCATATTTTTATTTTTTGATTATATTCGGGACCTCTGCTTTGGCCCTTTTAAAAACATCTTTCTGTTATCCATTTAAAATGTTTATAAGTAGCCCTTTAATTTCCCTGTCCCATTATAGTTTCTGTTTGCTTTCCCTGTCTCCGCTTCTTATTTGTGCTGTCTTCCTCCCTCTCTTTCCTCTCCCTCCCCTCTCTCCTCTCTCTTTTTTACAGCTCTCCTTCCCTTGCTCTCCTTGCCTTGCTCTCCTTCCCTTGCTCTCCTTCCCTTGCTCTCCTTCCCTTGCTCTCCTTCCCTTGCTCTCCTTCCCTTGCTCTCCTTCCCTTGCTCTCCTTCCCTTGCTCTCCTTCCCTTGCTCTCCTTCCCTTGCTCTCCTTCCCTTGCTCTCCTTCCCTTGCTCTCCTTCCCTTGCTCTCCTTCCCTTGCTCTCCTTCCCTTGCTCTCCTTCCCTTGCTCTCCTTCCCTTGCTCTCCTTTTCTTGCTCTCCTTTTCTTGCTCTCCTTTTCTTGCTCTCTTTTTCTTGCTCTCTTTTTCTTGCTCTCTTTTTCTTGCTCTCTTTTTCTTGCTCTCTTTTTCTTGCTCTCTTTTGTTTCTCTCTCTCTCCCTCTTTTTTTTTTTTTTTTCTCACTCATCTCTCCCTCTCTCAGGATGGAGAGGTGTATTGTATAGATGCTCGGTACTATGGGAACGTGAGCCGTTTCATTAACCACCTGTGTGAGCCCAACCTGATCCCTGTTCGAGTGTTCATGTCACACCAGGACCTGCGCTTCCCCCGCATCGCCTTCTTCAGCGGCAGAGAGATCCGATCAGGAGAAGAGTTGGGGTAAGTGGGGAGAAATAAGACTAATAAGGGAGGGGAAAAAAGAAACGAGGGGCAAGGGGAGAAACAAGAATTGGAGGACTCCTGTTTTTTTTTTTTTTTTTTATCCTCTCTCTCTCATGGACTTATCTCTGTTCCTCCTAGTTCTTCCTCTGTCTCACGGCCTCCTCTTTTCTCCTCCTCCTCCTGATCCTCCTTTTTCTTTCTCTGCCTCACGGCCTCCTCTCTGTTTCTCCTCCTCATTTCTTCCTCTGCCTCACGGCCTCCTTCTCTTTCCTCCTCTGCCTCACGGCCTCCTCTCTTCCTTTCTTCCTCTGCCTCACGGCCTCCCCTATTTCTTCCTCTGCCTCACGGCCTCCCCTATTTCTTCCTCTGTCTCACGGCCTCCTTTTTTCTCCTCCTCCTCCTCCTCCTGATCCTCCTTTTTCTTCCTCTGCCTGCCGGCCTTCTCTCTTTCTTCCTCTGCCTCACGGCCTCCTCTCTTCCTCTCTTCCTTTCTTCCTCTGTCTCAAGGCCTCCTCTCTTCCTTTCTTCCTCTGTCTCACGGCCTCCTCTCTTCCTTTCTTCCTCTGTCTCACGGCCTCCTCTCTTCCTTTCTTCCTCTGTCTCACGGCCTCCTCTCTGTTTCTCCTCTTCCTTTCTTCCTCTGCCTCACGGCCTCCTCTTTCCTTTCTTCCTCTGCCTCACGGCCTCCTCTCTGTTTCTCCTCCTCCTTTCTTCCTCGGTCTCACGGCCTCCTCTCTTTCCTTCTCTGTCTCACAGCCTTCTTTTTTTCCCTCCTCCTGCCTCACGGCCTCCTCTCTTTCCTCCCCCGGTCTCACGGCCTCCTCTTTTTCCTCCCCCGGTCTCACGGCCTCCTCTTTTTTTCCTCCCCCGGTCTCACGGCCTCCTCTTTTTTTCCTCCCCCGGTCTCACGGCCTCCTCTTTTTTTCCTCCCCCGGTCTCACGGCCTCCTCTTTTTTTCCTCCCCCGGTCTCACGGCCTCCTCTTTTTTTCCTCCCCCGGTCTCACGGCCTCCTCTTTTTCCTCCCCCGGTCTCACGGCCTCCTCTCTTTCTTTCCTCCTCGGTCTCACGGCCTCCTCTCTTTCTTTCCTCCTCGGTCTCACGGCCTCCTCTCTTTCTTTCCTCCTCGGTCTCACGGCCTCCTCCTCTTTCTTTCCTCCTCGGTCTCACGGCCTCCTCTCTTTCTTTCCTCCTCGGTCTCACGGCCTCCTCTCTTTCTTTCCTCCTCGGTCTCACGGACTCCTCTCTTTCTTTCCTCCTCGGTCTCACGGACTCCTCTCTTTCTTTCCTCCTCGGTCTCACGGACTCCTCTCTTTCTTTCCTCCTCGGTCTCACGGACTCCTCTCTTTCTTTCCTCCTCGGTCTCACGGACTCCTCTCTTTCTTTCCTCCTCGGTCTCACGGACTCCTCTCTTTCTTTGCTCCTCGGTCTCACGGACTCCTCTCTTTCTTTGCTCCTCGGTCTCACGGACTCCTCTCTTTCTTTGCTCCTCGGTCTCATGGACTCCTCTCTTTCCTAGGTTTGATTATGGCGATCGTTTCTGGGACATTAAGAGTCGCTACTTCACGTGTCAGTGCGGGTCGGAGCGCTGCAAGCACTCTGCGGAGGCCATCGCCCTGGAGCAGAGCCGCCTCGCCCGCCTGGAGGTCCCCGACACCGTGGCCATGCCAGCGCCTCCCCCACAACCAGTGTGACACCGCCCACCTCCTGCCAAGTGTCCCTCCATTACCTGCTGCCACAGGCGGCCTTGCAGAGCATCACTCACTTAGCCCCTGAGAGACGGCGGGCCCTGCAGAGCGTTGCTCCCGGAACTTGTGCCAGTGTTGATCACCCAGTCCGTTCCAGAGAGGACTCTCCACGTTGTTGCTCGGTCAAACCCTCCCCTGCCAGACGGATCCTGCAGAGCGTCGCTCAATTAACCCGTTGTAGATAATTATTCCCTCCCATCCCTGAAGAACCTTTCATTATAGGAATGTAGAATTATCAATTTATCATGCATTGTAAGAAGCGTCTTTTAAAGGGCCAGTGTCATGCTCAAACAATAGGGATGCATTTGTTTATTTAATAAGTGTATATATAGCAATAACATTTACTTTTGAAATGAGCATTGCTGCTTCCCAGCACCATGTTGGGTGTGCAGGAGACTGTCATGATAGGAGTATTTACCTGATATCTGCCTATAGTAGCCAGTGCTGGAGGCAGACCTACACAGGACAGACTCCTGGGCAGATCTTTCACCCCCAGACACCTAATAGTGGTGGAGAGAAGCACATCTAATGAAACGGCAATGCTATTAATTATCAATATACTGATTATATTGCTATTTACTAAGTAACAAGGGAAATTAACAAATTAATCATTTTGTGACCACTTCTCCCCTCCAGTGAAAACATTGTATCTCTAGATAAACAACTTTTCAATTCAGTATAATGCCGAAAAAGAAGCTTTTATATAAAATTACTACTTTTAGCCCCCTCTTGAATTTTCTACTTCTTTAGTCATTGGGTGGTAAAATGACTGAAATCCAAGATGGCATCTTGCCCACGCTTTATATTTAAAACGCGCTCTTATATAGTGGCACAGAAAAGGTCCTGTCTATTGAAGAAATGTAAAGTGCATATAATTACACATTTAGTGCCTTACAATGAATATAGATGTTGTATGTGAATTAAAATATATATATATATATATATTTGTATTAATATATATGTATTAATTTATACTAATATATATATATATATATATATATATATATATATATATATATATATATATATATATATATATATATATATATAATTAGACACACACACACACACACTGAGGTAATGGCCTAATCAAAAGCAATTAATATTAACAGTGGGGGTTATAAAGACAGGCATTTAATCATTAAAGGTCTGTCACTATTCCTTTAAATGGGCACGCTCCTCTTCTTTTTTTACTCTATCTGCTAGTATTAATTCCCGTTCGCCATTAACGCAGATGGTGAATTTTGCTGTTAATACATAAAATAAATCGTCATGTCTCTATCAATTTTAAGGCACGTTCACTTTAATTAATTCATTAATTAGTTAATTAACTACCGGTGTGTAATTTTATGTGTGCGTTTAATCTCTGCAATTACAGGACCTTTTCAGTGTGACTTTAAATTTATGATAAATTAAGTAAAGGTAGCTGTGAGACATGTAGACATGTAGAGGTGTGCCATTAAACTCGGACGTAGCGATCGCCGTACCGCCCCTTTAAATACTTCCCCCGACTATTAACCCTTCTGCTGCCTTGTTGTTGTCGTGTAAATCGCCTACGGTCTCATTGGTAGAAAATAAAGACCTCACTCTTTTTTTATTACACAACCTGCTGCCATTTTTATTTAAAGGGCTTTTTATTTAAAGGGCCTGCTGCAGTTCAAGAAAAAATGCACTTGTTTGTGAAGTCATTTTGAGAGGATGTCAAGACTGTGAGTAGAGGAATCCATGTTGTCTTTGTTACATCACTTCCTCAGATTTTTTTTAGGTCAGTACAAGGAGTTTTGGAAGAGGTCACATGGCTTTGTTAGATAATTAGATTGTAACTGGCGAAAAATGCTAACAATTAATGCATATGTAAATATGTATCGGTGATGTTGTTATAAAATATACATATCCGGAGTCAAAAATCATTGTCCGTGCTCCAGATCTGTTCTCTACAGTCTGAGTAACTGTAGGCGCAAGTGCGGCCATCTTGATTGCTAGCCAAGCATGGCCTGTTTGTTCATCTTTCAACATTGATTCACTTCGACTGCAAATAGTAACCATATTAAGTCTAGGACAAATATTGCATCTTTACGGAGTTGGTGCTGACGTTTAGCGTGAGTAATAAAACAATATATATGTATATCACTCTCTTGCCCACTGTATATTAAATGATTGTTGTGGTAAACTACCTCCTCACAAAATCTACTAGACAAGCTAAGAACCAGCACCATGCTGATCTGAGGTAGTAACCTCGAAACAGATGTCTGTGGGTAGGATTCCTGGCTTGTGTATAATCCATCCTGAGTTTTCCAAAAAAATCTATGTATTGCAGTGGGCATAAGTTTATAGGAAGCCATGTATTATATGGTAATGGATTACATAGCAAAGTCTTTATGGGCACATTTGCAGGTTCCCAGAATGCAATGGAATAACCATTTCTCGTAATTCTGGGCAGGATATACGTCCTCAGGCTCCAAGTCAGCCGCAAGTGTGAAAAAACTGCTGCTTACATTAATATGGTCCATATTTCACAAACATCTACAGTTCTTCCCAAACTACATGAGTTTAAATACTAGGGCCCTCATTCTATTACCGGCCGTAGGAGATGCGGGGCCGCAAGGACCGGCCGCAAGCTATTTGCCTATTCTATTCCCTTCCAGCCAGGGACTCCGGCAGGCTTGCGGCCGGCGCCTTGCTATCCCTTGCGGCCGCTCGCGTCGGAGGAAAGCCTTTGATCTTAAACGGCCGCAAGAAAATCCTGGTTGCTATTCAATTGCTCCGGGAACCCTCTCTGCAAGGCTAAAACCGAGCCGCAGCTTACTTGCAGCAAAAAGGTCCCGCAGGCACACAATTACCGTATTTTTCGCCCTATAAGACGCACCTGCAGATAAGACGCACCTAGTTTTTAGAGGAGAGAAAACAAGAAAAAAAAAAAATTCTGAATCAAACACAAATACACTTTACACACAGATAAACACCTACATTACACACAAATATATATATATATATATATATATATATATATATATATATATATATATATATATATATATATATATATATATAGATACACATACATACATATACATACACACATACATATACATACACACATAAATATACATACACATACATATATACACACATACATGCACACATACACACACATACATATACACATACACACATACATATCCATATACTGCAGCATTTGGGAGCCCTTGACCCTCCCTGACCCTCCTGATCCTCCCTGACCCTCCTGATCCTCCCTGACCGTCCTGATCCTCCCTGACCCCCCTGATCCTCACCTTTCTTCTGATCTCTGCCATCTTGATCTCACCCCAGCTCTTCCTACCAGCACTCCTCGTGTACTGCAGCGTTGCGTGTGTGACGTCACTAGGACGCACCGGCCGACGCGATGCTGGTAGGAAGCGCTGGGGTGAGATCAAGAGGACAGAGGCAGTTTGAAAAGGTATATTCGCCGTATAAGACGCACCAACTTTCCTCCCCCAGTTTTAGGGAAGAAAAAGTGCGTCTTATACGGCGAAAAATACGGTATATATATATACACACACATACATACATACATATACACATACATACATATACACATACATACACACATACATACACACATACAAATACATACACACATACACATACTGCAGCATTTGGGAGCCCTTGACCCTCCTGATCCTCACCTTTCTTCTGATCTCAGCCCATCTTGATCTCACCCCAGCGCTTCCTACCAGCACTCCTCGTGTACTGCAGCGTCGCGTGTGTGACGTCACTAGGATGCACCGGCCGACGCGATGCATGCTGCTGGTGCTGTAGGAAGCGCCAATCAGGAGTGGGAAGAGATCAAGAGGACAGAGAGGCAGTTTTAAAAGGTATATTCGCCGTATAAGACGCACCAACTTTCCTCCCCCAGTTTTGGGGAAGAAAAAGTGCGTCTTATACGGCGAAAAATACGGTAAGCACATTATAAAGCTATAATAAAGCCATCCTGCACTCTGAGGAGACTATAAAGGGATTGTAGGTGTTAGCAAAAATAGCACAACATTCCCCTACACTCAAATCTGTAAATACAAATTTTTTTTAATTTGTCACACATCCATGTAAAAAGTCCAGAGGGCTTGAAGCACCTCAGACGCTGCGGCCGGAAAATAAACAGTTAATGAAATCTCGGATTTGGGCTGGTGTGCAAGCTTGAGAGGGGGTTGCTATTAATCCTCATGTCCCCCAATATGATCCCTAGCATTTACAGAGCTGTACAGTGCAGGCTTGAATTTATTTTTGCTTTTAAAAATAAGGGGATAGCCTTGCGGCGCCGTATAATTGAATTGCAAGGTAACGGGAGCCCCGTAAGGAATCACAGCCTTGCGGACGATTTACGGCCGATAATAGAATGAGGGCCTAGGTTTGCTGATCTCTGTATTTGCACATTTCTTATTATAGACTAATATTTGCACAAGGTGTATAATTCTGTATATAATATGAGTGGGGTTCCATGTATATATACATAGGCAGGGGAAGGGGTGTGGTGACCATCACACCAAATATACACATTTATTAATATCGCAGCAAAACAAATAATTATAGAAAGTTACATTTCACCCAAATAAATAAAAATAAAAAAGTAAATGGCACTCTCATACTCTCTTGCCTCATTTTTCTCCCCTCTTCTCGTTCTTCACTTCATCTTGTGCTCTCTTCCTCTTTCTTGTCCTTACCCTCCTTTTCCCTATTTCTCTGTTATTTACTTCTTACTCTCTTTAATCCCTCTTTCATTCCTTTTAATTACATTTTAATTCCTATTAATTACTTCCTATATTTAATTCCCTCTTCCTCCACCTCTCTTCCCTTCTTATAATTCATTCTTTCTATTCCTCTTTTTTCTTCCCTGCTTCTTTCATTCTCTACTTGTCTCTTTCCAGTTCTTATACCTCTCTCCCTTTCCTCTCTTTCTGCCCCGTTCCTCTTTCTTTCTCTCCCCTTCCTCTCTCTTTCCCCTCTATCCCTATTCCATCCCTCTTCTTTTTTTCTCTCTCTTTCTCTCACCTCCCTCTCTTCCCTTTCTCTTTTTATTTTGTTTTCAGTACAAAACATAAATACAATAGTACATATATATTTACATATACAACTTACAAACACATTTTGGGCTACAAAATAATCATCTTACAGTAAATGATAACTAAGTAGATATTTTCCCTTTCTTAAAAGACAAAGAATTATTATTTAAGAATTACCTCCTCCAATTTCCACTATCGGCCCCATAGTTGCCAATTTAAGTAGTCAATTCTTTTAGTGTAATTTGGATCCAAGCCTCCCCTTATTAGTTTTCTACTTAGATCAATAGAATATTTCCTCTCATTCCAAGATGGTAGTGTGGAGGATTTCCAGTATTTAACAATAAGTCGCTTTGCTATCAGCAATATATGAGAGATTAAAAATGTCTCTCTAGGAGCAATACGCTCCAAATTTATGTGTAGAAAAAACGTTTCGGGGAGGGGGGGGGGGCGCATGGAATCAATTTTCCCACTAATTTCGATAATTTGGTGCAGATCTTGCTCTAATATTTCCTCATGTGTGGACATTCCCACCAAACATGAAATACTGTCCCTCTATGACCACATTTTTTCCAACATAAATCATCGCAGAGGAGACAGAATTTACTCAAAGTTGCTGGGACGTAGTGCCATCTCTGAAGGAAGTTAAAATTAATTTCAATATAAGAAGCTTTAATTTCTGTTTTTTTTTAAACCAATCTTAGAGATTCTAACCATATTATTGACTCCAATCCAGCTTTAATATCAGTTTCCCTATTTTTATTTCCTATGGGTTTTTTTTTATATCGGACACCCCTGACAGAATTAAGCTACATTTTGAAATGATGTGGTTCCCATCACCTTTTATGATTAGATCTTCCAATTTTGTACCATATTAAAATATCTGTACTCCAAGAGTGCTAAGCTCTTTTAAAAGCAACAATATGCAATAAATGGATTTTATTGATATCGGGGGTATCTGAACTATATTCCAATCTTTAAAATTTCCTTTATCGTACAGGTCGGCTATAAAGTGTACGCCCAGATTTTTAATATTTGAGTAAAGGAGTATTTACCGATTATAGAGAGTATTTCAATTAGGGCCGCCAAAAATCGTGTCAAGGCCATACCAAAATTTGATAACTGATCTGACCCCTGAGGATAAATTATCTATAATTTGAGGGTCGTAATTGGGTAACCACAGCAAAGCAGCTAGGGGGCAATTCCCTGCTAACATCTCTTCAATATACATCCAACTTGGTTTATCTATTCGAATACACCATCTAGCGGCATGTGAGATCAATATTTTATTTTGTATATATTTTATCGAAGGATAGCCCAGTACTCCTTTTTCAACCTTACTAGAATATATACTCTCATGCGATCTTGATCCAAGTCGTTCTGTATTATGTGTAAGAATTCCTTTGTCACTTTCTCTGGAATACATCTAAGTAAGTTATTTTGGGAATGATGTTCATATTTACTGCTGAGATTCTCTCTAACCAGGATAAATTCAATGAACGCTAGTCATATAAAATTGGTCTTATATTTTTCTTTTAAAATGTTTCTCACCTAGAACGTAAACCTAATTCCCAGATGTGCTATGGATTTCGACTTCCAATTATAAGGATATAACGCTTTTAAGTACTTTTTCAAATCGGACCCAATTCCCCAAGTTAGGGTATCCATTTTTGAGATGTTAACCTTAAATTACGAGACGCTACTAAATTGAGACATTTTATTTACATGAAAACAAGATTTCTCAGCATTGCTCAAAGATAAAACTGTCATCCGTGATTGACATGAATTTGCATTCCATCTTTCCTAATGTTTATTCCTTCAATATCTTCGGAGTCTTGTATTAATATGGCCAGTGGCTCCAAAAACAGGATAAACAGTAGAGGAGATAGTGGACAGCCTTGTCGGGAGCCTTTACTAATCGTAAACTTCTCTGAATCAAAGTCAGATCCTGCTATATAGGCAGTAGAGTATGAATATAGAGCTTTTACAGATTTTGTGGCAAATTCACTTAGGCCCTCATTCAATTGCAATTTTGCCAATTGAATAGGGGTCTAAATAAGCACATCACATATATTTTTTAAAGAAGTTTTTAGTTATTAAGCATCTATCCAAAAGCAAGGTTTTCACTAACTAAAAACTTCTTTAAAAAATATATATTATGTGCTTATTTAGAACCCTATTCAATTGGCAAAATCGCAATTGAATGAGGGCCTTAGTCCATACCTCTGAGGCACAGCCCTTCATAAGTCCCAGCTGACCCTGTTAAAGGCCTTCTCGGCTTCTATTGACAGGATCAGACTGGGAACCTCCTTCCTGATATAAGCCAGGATATCAACCAGGCGTCTGGTGTTGTCTGAAGTTTGACGTCCGCCTACAAATCCTGTTTGATCGATATGGATCAAGTTGGGAACTAGCTTTTTTTAATCTGTTTGCAGGGATCTTAGAATAAAGCTTGATATCTAGGTTTATCAGGGTGATAGGGTGTAGATTTCCATACAAATCTGGGTTTTTGCCCTGTTTTAATATTTTAATGATTTTTGGTTTGTTTTCAGTTATTTTTCTTGGCATTCTTATTAACCTCCGCTATCTCCTCCACTGTAAACACCCCGATCAGGAGTAGTTGGTCTACTTCTGGGATTCTTGGAAACTTTACTCTGTCTAAAAATCTATCAATTTCAGTTTGGTCAGGAATAGCAAAAATGGGATCTTGTATCAGGCTATATACATTTTTATAATGATTCATGAAAATTTTGGCTTTTTCATCAGGATGAAATCCCAACATACTATCCGGACCTTGAATTCTTAATATTTTACTTTGTAAACGTTGTCTCCGTAGTTTATTTGCTAGAAATGTACCTTCTCTATGTTCTTGCATAAAGTGTGTTTGTTGGTACTTCCATAGCAGTTTGTAAAAAAATGTTTTCATTTTTATTAGGATTTGTTTATATTATTAGGATTTAATCTATTTACCAGATGCTCCTTTTCCAGATCTATATATAGCTGTCCGAGAGGTTTCCCTCTATTTCTTTTAACTATAGCAGAATGGGAAATCAGTAAGCCCATTACATAGGCTTTATAAGAGCACCAGAAGATGGCTTTAGAGGCTACAGAGTCTCTGTTAACAAAGAACAATTATTATATTTCTTTCTTTAGAGTTCTTACAAAGTCCTGATCTTTGAATTAGTCAGTACATAATCGATTCTGGAATAGGAATCAAATCTACTAGAGTAAAAGAAGGCATTGAAGCACAGCGCAGGGGGAGAGCCAGGAAGCCTGAGAGTGAGGTTACAATCTATTTTGAGCCTTATTTGCCATGTTTCATCACTCAAAAATCGGCTAAGCGAGAAAAAAAATGCCGGCCGAAAAACGTAAAAAAATCTGAGACTGGATGAAAAGGAGGCTGAGCAAAGCCAGGCACGTGGGACTGAAATGAGCGCCAAAGGCAGGGATCCAGAGTTAGCGGGACTCAGCACGAGGCACGCAATACTTTACGACTTTAACGGCTCATCCTCCAAACTCGAAAAACCACAAAAAAACGCCAGATACTTTTTAAAAAAATACCTTACACACTCTAACACACAGCGCAGGGGCTAAGTGAGGAAGTCGCTAGTCTTTATATAATAACTAGTGACTTGCCCGGCAAAAATGACGGCAATAACATTTTAAGACTGGCAATGCTGTTTGCCACACAATCTGAGCACCTTCGGCGCTCATCGCGAGCCCCGTGCTGAGTGCCTTCGGTGCTCATCGTGTGGCTCGCAATAAGCGCCAAAGGCCTCTCCCCCTGTCTATTTTACAGGCCCCGCAATGTGCGCCAAAGGCAATCATTCGAGCCCCACAATGAGCGACTTTGCATCTCATTGCAGACCTGAAGTTTTGCGTGGTTCTCTAGGAGTGCCGTTGCTTGCATTTTTTGGCCAAGTGTAACTGGCTTCGGCCTCGTTTTCATCCTATTACGCATTTTCGGCCACAGAAATAGTCTGCCCCAAAACTTGCCCTACAATAACCTGAAAATAGTAATGGTACTGTTAATTAGATTTTAATGTTAATGTGTATTGGTATGATAATGGTATCACATATATAGTTGTGAGCATTGGGGGTTGTTGCTAACGCTTGCGGGCTTGCACAGCGACCCCGCCGCAACTGCGGCCCTCGCAACGCAAGGGCCACAGTTGTTGAGAAGGAGCGCCAAACGCGCTCCTTGAGCTGGTGGAGATGAGCGCCGTAGGCGCTCATCCCTACGACCCCACACGACATAGGCAGTGAGCGCTCCTTGCGCTGGTGGAGATGAGCGCCATAGGCTCCTTGCGCTCATCTCTGCGACCCGCAGGACTACAGATCAAAAGAAATCTCAATTATACAATTCACAATGCGAGACCCGTAGCAGTTTAATAAAATAGCGGGGGGAAATTACGGCCCCTAACACTTTGCAAAGGAAAACGGGAGCTAAAAAAATAAATAAATACGAGGTCGAAAAAATACGAATTTAACTGACGAAACGTGCACATCCAAAAACACACAAAATAAAAATAAACATTACACACAGCACAAGGGGGCAGCCAGGACATCTGGGAGTGCGGTTGCACGCAAATTTAAACAGATTTTGCACTTGAAAATCGCCTAAGCGACCGGAAAAAAACTCCAAAAAACTTACAGGCACATAAGACTTTTACCCAGGAATGTACAAGGTACAAAATACACTATTAGGAAGGACGGAAAATGCCCGAGACTCGCGTAACACACAGACAATCGACGCCATTTTACAACACTAACTTGCAACTAATAACATTACGATTCTAAAATGCCGCTTTACACAACTAAACAAACGGTTTGGCCTCGCTCACGCAGCCTATTTACATTGCACACTTGTCACATTGCTGACACACCTCAAGTCAGCAACAGTCCAAATGTACATTGTATGCTGCAGGAAAAGCAAAAGAGATTGTTAGCTCTTCAGGATATGGATTGCTGCATATATTAATTAGAAATAGGTAAAGCATATTAATTTATTATTTAATTCATTAATTAATTATAATAAAAAAATATATATATATCAGAGGAGCAGCTCGCAATGAGCGCCGAAGTCGCTCAGCACGGGGCTTGCAATGAGCGCCAAAGGTGCTCATACGAACAAAAGTACACCAAGGCAGAGGATCGCAATGAGCGTCAAAGGCATTGGTTTGGTAATGTTAATGATATTAGAAATAGTTATGGTATTGGTAATGTTAATGGTGTTGGTAATGGATTTGGTAAAGTTAATGGTATCACATATATAGTTGTCAATGTCTAAACTCGGAGCACTTAGCGGGACAGCAAAAAAAATACAAGACGCGGGACTTAGAAAAAAAAGATACGAGACGCAAAAAATTACAAGATTAGCGGCTGAACCAAAAACCCGAAAAACACACTAACTACACCTAAAAAATTACAAAAACATCATCGCCAGCACGGGGTAACAGCCAGGACGTCTGTGAGTGAGCTGGAACGCAAATTTAACTTGTTTTATACGATTTTCGCCACACAAAAATCGCCTATTGCAGAAATAATTAATTATTACTTAATTAAATCATTAAATATTACTTAACTACATATACATACAAATATATATCTCAGAGGAACAAAAGTACACGACATGAGAGGCTCACAAAGAGCGCCAAAGGTCCTCACAGTATAAAACGATTTCAATTGTGTCTCAAACAGCATTCACATTTTTTAACGGGCAAGTCGCTAGTCTCATATATAGTTGTCAATGTATGTAACGTTTGTAATGTTGGTCACGCTTTTGCGTCCCTTGCAAAGCGAGGCGAGCCATCGATGCATGCATGACCAACACCCGACGGGGGCTGCAATGAGCACCGAAGGGCTCGCATCACCCCACTACCTGGTTCCTGCCAGTGGAGGGCTCGCATGGGCGCCAGAGGCGCTCATCCTGAGGCCCCCCGGGGCTCGCATCACCCCGCAGTACCTGGTTCCTGCCAGTGGAGGGCTTGCGATGAGCGGGGGAACAGAGACACAAGGGAGGGAGAGAAGGGGAAGGAGACTTGAGGGGGGGGAGGGAGAGGGGGAAAGTAGACACGAGGGAGGAAAGGGAGAGGGGGGAAAGGAAACACAAGGGGGGAAAGGCAGAGGAGGGGAGGGAGATGGGGGAAAGGAGTCACAGGGGAGGGAGGAAAGGAGAAACAGGGGAGGGAGGGGGGGAAAGGAGACAGGGGGGGAAGGGAAACGAGAGGGGGAAAGGACACACGGGGAAGGGAGAGGAGGGGAGGGAGATGGGGAAAGGAGTCACAGGGGAGGGAGAGGGGGGAAAGGAGACACAAGGGGGAAAGGGAGAGGGGGAAAGGAGGTACAGGAGAGGGAGTGAGGGGGGAAAAGGAGGCACAGGAGAGGGGGGAAGGAGACACAGGGGAGGTTGAGGTGGGAAAAAGACACTGGGCGGATTGGCCAAGACAAGTGGCAGGTGGAAGAGCCAAGCATTGTCTGGCACACAGCATTGCCAGCTTTAAAATTTTATTCCCGTCATTTTTGACCGGCAATTTCCTAGTTGGTAATAGTTATGGTAAAGGTAATAGTATTTGTAATGGTATTGGTAATGTTAATCGTATTGATAATGGATTTGGTAATGTTAATGATTTAGTAATAGTTATGATAATGTTAATGGTATTGGTAGTGATAATGGTATTGGTAATGTTAATAGTATTGGTAGTGATAATGGTATCACATAAATAGTTGTGAGAGTACGGGCTGTTGCTCACGCTTGCGGGCTCGCATAGCGAGCCCGCGGCCCTCGCATAGCGAGGGCTGCGGGCAAGGGCCTCAGTTGCTGGGATGGAGCGCCGAAGGCTCTTGCTCGCAGCGTACGGCCCGTTGCTCCACGCTGAGACCCTGCAGCCACCTCCTCCCCACAATACCCCGCCGCTGGAGAGAGGGAGCAGAACTCCATGCCCCATTAGACCCATCAGACTACTTACATTCATCGAAGCAAGGGCCGCGGCTCGCGGACCTCGCGTAGCGAGGGCTGCGGCCACGGGCCTCAGTTGCTGGGATGCAGCGCCAAAGGCGCTCTATCCCAGCAACTGAGGCCCTTGCCCGCAGCGTACGGCTCGTTGCTCTACGCTGAGACCCTGCAGCCACCTCCTCCCCACAATACCCTGCGGCTGGAGAGAGGGAGCAGACCTCCATGCCCTTGCCCGCAGCGTACGGCCCGTTCCAACGCAAATAACACGGCACACACATTACGACACTCGCAAACAACATACCACACACGTTCACACACATTACGGACTCGCAACACTCGGACGCAACTCGCGAACATTACAAAATTAAAAACACAATAAATACACACAGCACATACATAAAAAACTTACCTACAGCAACAGGGAGCATCCAGGACCTCAAAAATGCAACTTACACCTTCGTTTCAATAAAAAGAAAAGAGTTTGGACAATAAAAAAATTGATATGCGAGAGAAAAAATGGCCGCCGAACAAAACGAAAACGAGGCTACACACGCAAACACCATACGAGACACGTTACCAGACATTACGACCTCGCAAGCATTAGCTACCTTACGATTTCATTGCCATCATTTTTTGACGGGCAATTCGCTAGTTGGTAATAGTTATGGTAATGTTAATGGTATTTGTAATGGTGTTGGTTATGTTTATGGTATTGGTAATGTTAATGGTATTGGTAACGTTAATGGTAATGTTATTGGTTATGTTTATGGTATTAGTATTGGTTATGTTTATGCTTATGCAAATAACCCTTAGGGATTAGTCTCCCTATGGGTGATAGGAGAATCCAGACCTGGACCCCTTGCTCACTGTGCCTTAGGGAATTATCAGCTGCACCTCACTGACGAGGCCCAATGAAGGCCGAAACACATCTGGAGTTTGCTGTTTTTCCTGTTCAGGGTAGAATTGCCTGGTATTTCGGGGCTGGACCACTCTAGTAAATGGGACCTGACTGATATTCTACAGGATATTTCTCCCTGTGAAGAGCACAAGTGAGCTAAAAGAGACTGTTACCTGAGTGGGTTATCATGTCCACAGAACTAACCTATTAAGGTTAGTTCATTCTCTGATTGAGCTCCTCTATTTTATGTTTTGTTTATGTTTATGTTAATGGTATTGGTATTGTTAATGGTATTGGTAATAGTTATGGTATTGGTATTGGTAATAGTTATGATATTGGTAATGATAATGGTATTGGTAATGGTTATGTTTATATTAATGATATTGGTATTGGTAATGTTAGTGGTAATGTTAATGGTAATAGTAATGGTATTGGTAATAGTTATGGTAATGGTAATGGCATTAGTAATGCTATGGTTATTGGTAATGATAATGCTATTGGTAATAAGGGTATTGGTAATAAGGGTATTGGTAATGATATTGGTAATGCTAATGTTAATGGTAACGGTAATGTTAATGGTATTGGCTATTTTAATGTTATTGATAATGTTGATGGTATTGGTAAAAGCTGATGAAAATAGTAATAGTAATGTTAAGCCTTGTGCCCCTACATATTACTTTAGAATAGTATGTATGATGTTCATAGCAGCTAAGATAATTATGTCCTAGAGGTCTGATGAACAATTGGTACCCATGATTCATATGTAAAATGGATCTAATATCAAATCTTCTAAATATTACTACATTTACTTAGTGAAAACATAGCAATGAAACACAATATACAGAACTAGGTTATAAACTGCAAACAATCTTTAGTAGTGATGCCTTCTATTGATGGTAATTCTGATATACTGGGATAATAAAGGAAGAAAAGAGGGGGTGGGGAGAGAAGTGCACCACCTCCTAGTGCAAAATAACTGGTATAATCCTTTGTAAAAGTCAATACTGAGCTAAAGATGGTAAAAAACTCACATTTGGTGACCTCAACACATGAAGTATCGATGGCACATCAGGGGGACTCTCTCCCCACATCATCACGGATATGTGGGTAATACTTACGTCTGTGGTGAGTCTCCAAAGGTTCGTTGTTAATCAGAAAATATATATGTGCAACCAAACGCGTTTTGGCCAATTTTGGACTTCTTCAGTGGTTAATAGGTCCTATGAGTCTTTTTTGGTAGTATAGCTGCAATATACTTACCTATATACATTATAAGTAGTAGTACCTATATACATTATAAGTAGTACAGCATGGTGATAATGCTTAAGGTATATATAAGTTTCCTGGATTATGAATGCATCTTATAGAGGAGAATCTGTAGGTTACGAAAACATTTTTTTGCATGTAAAAAATCCCACAATAAACATTAATAAACTTACACTCAAGTTTGCAAATTTATTCAGATTTTGAAAAGGAACACCCCTGAAAATCCAAGCGAAACTAGCATAAAATTCATAATTAGATCTGTCCAATCAGAGGCAGGTACAACAATTTAGCTGCGTAGGGGGATTCAGTCTCTGCAGCAAAGCATCATGGGTTGTGTGATCTTTTGTTCCACCCACACACCAGTAACTCAAGCAGTGCTGCTCTGGATCTCTGAACTGTGCTGCTATTGTCTGGAAGATTAATTAAAAAATGTACTTGAATGCAGTGTTTAGTATGACTCCATGTAATGCGTGTGTCTGAGATAAGCAGCAAGTGTTAGATTAGATAAAGGTACAAACAGGGAATCCTCCGTATACCTTAATGTAAAATCATCATTATATCATAAAAGGAAACACCAACCTGACCTTCGTTTTGCCGATGCAAACACGGCTTTATCAAGGTGTAGTGTCATATGAATAGAGCGACTCGTTTTGGGGTTTATTTAACCTGCTAAGTGTTGCCGTAAAATGTTGTATGCAAGCTAATAAGTATCAGTAGTAGATGTGCATAGCGTTTTGCATTGTTGGAAGTGTACTCAGGACCTTACTAGCATTTTGCTGAACATTATATAAGTATATGCTTTACATACTAAGGCCCTCATTCAATTGCAATTTGGCCAATTGAATAGGGCCCTAAATAAGCACATAACATATTTTTTTTTTAAGAAGATTTTAGTTAGTAAACATCTATCCAAAAGCAAGGTTTTCACTAACTAAAAACTTCTTTAAAAAAATATGCTATGTCCTTATTTAGAGCCCTATTCAATTGGCCAAATCGCAATTGAATGAGGGCCTAAGTGATTGGTTTAGTAATATAAAATACTAATGATAGTAAAAAATAAATGAAAATATTTACAATATAATATTTTTAGTTGTTCAGTTTTGTCCGACTCTGTGTTCCACATGGACTGCAACACGCCATACACATCTATCAGTCACTGCCCCTCTGTGCCCCATCAAGCTCATGTTAATTACAGAATATAATATACTTGGTTATAAAATAAAGTATCCACTATCACATATATAGTTGTGAGCAGGCAGGCTGTTGCTAATGCCGCAGGCTCGCACAGCGAGGGCCTCAGTTGACTGTGGACCTCGCCAAATTTACGGAGTTACGAAACAAAAATACGAGACGCGTTACGACCCATTACGACCTCGCAAAAACTGCCCGAAACCTGCACACATGAAAACATGAAAAATACAATAAATACACACAACAAATACATAAAAACCTTACCTACAGCAAGGGGGGGCACCCTGGACCTCGAAAACTGAAGTTACACCTCATTTTAACTCCACTCTAAAGATGCAAAACATCACCAAACACCTACGGATTTTCCAAAAAGACGTAAGAGATCAGAAAACAAGGACGCAACCTGCGCGACCCGAAAAACATTAGAAACACAATAAATACACACAACAAACACCTAAAAAGCTTACCCACAGCATGGGGGGGCACCCCTCTGCAAGTGAAGTTACACCTCGATTTAAGTCCAAATTTCGTTGTTTAGACATCCGAAAATGACCTAAGCGAGAGAAAAAATGTCTGCCGAACAAAACGAAAACGAGGCTAAGGACGCAAAAATACTACAGTTACTCGCAAAATAGAAACAACGCTCCAGTCAACTTCACGAGGTACGTAACCCACATAAAGTAGGAGCCAAAAAATAAAACACACTCATTTAACAATAGAAAGCAAGTTTAGCTACAATGAACTACAATCACATACAAACAAAGTTAATTTACAATCACAACACTGTTGCAACAAAAACATTTCACAAACCAACTTAACATCTGAAAGTAAACTAATGATACATTATTTTAATTTACAGATTAAGATGGCTGATAATGAGACCAAACAGGAAAAGATAAGACGTTAAGCTAGAGAACGACAACAAAGATGGGCAAACCAACAGACGCCGGAGCAAAAGGAAATTCGACGAGAAAAAGAACGGAAAAGACTTGCAAGCAAAAGACTATCAGCTGAAAAAATAAAAGCTACACCCAAAAAAGCCACTCTAAAACAAAAGCATTTAGAACCTGTTCCTCAAACATCACATAACATTTCAAATGATGAATTAGAAACTGAAACTGAAACTGATATATGTTCTTCAAATTGTCCTTTACTCAAGTCTTTAGCAGTAGAGTTTCATAGTTGTGGGGACATGAATACTCATTTTCAGTTTTGTGAGGCTTATCATTTTAAACAGGAGAGACCCAGAGATGGCCAATTTATTAGTTGCTGTCAAAAAGGCAAAGTCAAACTTCCAAAAAGAAAACAATTCCCAATATATCTACAAAACATTATGACTGAACCTACTTTTCCAAACTACAAAAATTTCAAGACAAACATAAGATCCTACAATAGTGCCATATCCTTTGCATCTATGGGGGGGGGGGGGGGGGGGGGCATTAGCTACTAATGTACCAGGACATGGTCCTTACTGCTTTAAAGTCCAAGACCAAATTTACCATCGTACTTCCCATTTACATCCAGAGGAAGGAGAGCAAAGAAAATTTGCTCAACTATATGTCCTAGATACAATGGAAGGTGTTGACCAATGTATGCAGCTGGAAGAAAATAAAAAATGCTTACCCAGTTGTAACGGAGCTGGAACACGCAGTCCAATATCTCCGCTGGTATACGGTAAAATACCCAAGAGGCACTACAGTCTCACCATTCCCGACCTCCCATATTGGACGACACACAATTTGGGAGTCAAATGAATACTGACTTTATTTTGTTATGTGCAGAAATATTTATACACATCTCTTCCCACAGGCAATCCACATCCCCCATAGTTGGCCACACAATACACATAAAGAGAACAATAGGTGTGGTCACCCCTCCCTGAGGCTCCTTGATACAATCAGACAATGATTAAATCAGCCGTCTCTGTTCTTATGTTTGAGAATGAATAAACGTCCTTATCTGTAACAGGATTATCTCTCCTGCCAAGGTCTGCACCAGCCTGGGGCCAATATTCTGCAGAGCATAAACCAACATACATACAGTATATTACTAGGATCATATTTTAACCAAGAATTAAATAACCATAAACAGGGTAAAACAGTGATGGGTTCCGTTACACACCTCCCCCGTGACCATAAGCCGGCATACACGGTCTGATCCCAACGGATCGGCCTGGGGATGTCCGGACAAAAGTATTTGTTGGTCAATTCTCTAGTTTGACAACCCATCAGCATTTCTGCAATTCACATTGACTCACATTTCACATATCCCCAGGTAGCTGGGATGTGAGCGCACAAAACTACCGAATAGCGCTCAGATCCTCTTCACACAGTTCAATTGCCATGTAGCTAAAGTCTTTCCCATAGTCTTTCATTATATGAATGGGCTCCATGGCATAGTTATCTGGGGTATCACCGCTCCCACAGGGCAAGTACCGAATGCCCCCCCTGTATTTAAACGGCCAGATTGAGTGACATACACTCTGGTATGGCCGAATACTGGTTTTAAAGGGCAATATGTCCCAGGGCCATAGTCGCAGGGCAGGAGGCTGGCAAACAGTCCTCCCCAAGACAAAGTGGTGAAGGGCACTTCGTCACACATCTCCCCTTTGGGGGGAAGTCTAACCAGGCACCTGGATATTTCGCTGTGGTGATGGTGCAACACGCTGAGGGAACTTGAGGGGCAGAGGCCAGCGGCACTCTGCCCTGATGCCAGCTCTTCTGCTGGTATACCCTGCAGGACATCCTGCTCTGTACAAGGGACAAAGGGAGGGCAGAGGCCGACTGCACTCTGCCCCACTGTCAGCTCTTCTGCTGGGGTACTTGGGACATATTCCGGCTCAGTAGCCAGGGAAAAGTGGGGGTTAACATTTCCTCTGTTAACCCTGGGGCCACATTAGAAGTTAGCTGGGGAGGGGAATTTGTACTTACCCCCTCCTCCGGTTGTCCCAGTGAGGGTAGTTGGGGATCTGGACAGGCTGTGGGCGCAGAGACCACGGTCCCATCTGCGCCGTCTGGGAGATTGGTGTCTCCCCTGGTTAGGGTAAACTGTCGCTGGGGGGGAAGGACGACACCTTCTGCCCCCTGTGGGTTCACACTGCCGCTGGGGGGGAAGGACGACACCTTCAGCTCCTTGGGGTACACACTGCCGCTGGGGAGGAAGGACGACACCTTCAGCTCCCTGGGGAACACACTGCCGCTGGGGGGGAAGGACGACACCTTCAGCTCCCTGGGGTACACACTGCCGCTGGGGGGGAAGGACGACACCTTCGGCCCCCTGGGGTTCACACTGCCGCTGGGGAGGAAGGAAGACACCTTCAGCTCCCTGGGGTACACACTGCCGCTGGGGAGGAAGGACGACACCTTCAGCTCCCTGGGGTACACACTGCCGCTGGGGAGGAAGGACGACACCTTCAGCTCCTTGGGGTACACACTGCCGCTGGGGAGGAAGGACGACACCTTCAGCTCCCTGGGGAACACACTGCCGCTGGGGGGGAAGGACGACACCTTCAGCTCCCTGGGGTACACACTGCCGCTGGGGGGGAAGGACGACACCTTCGGCCCCCTGGGGTACACACTGCTGCTGGGGAGGAAGGACGACACCTTCGGCCCCCTGGGGTACACACTGCCGCTGGGAGGGGGAATTAGTTGGAGTATTCCACATGGAGCGGTTTCTGTTTCTGGGACAGTCTCTCTGCATGTGGCCCTGCTGGTTACACGTGTGGCACCTGATGTACCGTGGAGGGGTTTGGTAGTTCCCACCACCCAGACGCAGTGCTGGGGGGGGGTTAATGGTGGGAGGTGGGTTATCAGCTCCCAAGATGGACCGCTCCCGTGCCCGCTGCTTTTGTTTTTGTATTTGTGGACATCTGTCATTAACCATTCCAAGGTATGGGAAGCGTACCTGGGAAAAAGGCCAGTCTGCTTTGGAGTTCTCTTCCAAACTCAGTCTGTGGGGCAATAAGAGGTACTGTAACCATGAGTTCCTTTCTGTCTGCATCCCTGTAGTCCGCGGCCGCCTCCTCCTCCTCATGATGGAACGCTGTCCGAAAACTAGCCGGTTCCATCCTGCTGTAGCCAGGGGCGCTGTACGGATACTAGCGTTGCCCTCAATTTGTACTCCACGGAATGGTGTCTCCTGTAGCTGTCCTTCTGACCGTGGGAACAATTCCGCCACTTGCCACCAAATGTAACGGAGCTGGAACACGCAGTCCAATATCTCCGCTGGTATATGGTAAAATACCCAAGAGGCACTACAGTCTCACCATCCCCGACCTCCCATATTGGACGACACACAATTTGGGAGTCAAATGAATACTGACTTTATTTTGTTATGTGCAGAAATATTTATACACATCTCTTCCCACAGGCAATCCACATCCCCCATAGTTGGCCACACAATACACATAAAGAGAACAATAGTTGTGGTCACCCCTCCCTGAGGCTCCTTGATACAATCAGACAATGATTAAATCAGCCGTCTCTGTTCTTATGTTTGAGAATGAATAAACGTCCAGGATTATCTCTCCTGCCAAGGTCTGCACCAGCCTGGGGCCAATATTCTGCAGAGCATAAACCAACATACATACAGTATATTACTAGGATCATATTTTAACCAAGAATTAAATAACCATAAACAGGGTAAAACAGTGATGGGTTCCGTTACACCAGTGTTTTTATGGAGCTAGATAACATTATGGCCAATAACCCCTACACTGAAGCTTATAAATAATTGGCAGAAAATGAACAACAACTTCATGCAGAAAGACATCAATTACCAATCCCTAAGGTCAATATGGTGCTTAAAAGAGATAGGCATACTGATAAATGCTGTTATAATTTGCCAACATCAAATGAGGTTGCAATGGTGTTTCAAAATGATGAAAGAGAACCACCATTTCAAAGAGACATTAGAATATATCCCAGAAATGAGGAGCAACCATTCATTAATATCAGTATCTTAAGTCCAAATTTAGATCCAATGACATATCTCATTTTTTTCCCACACGGAGAAGCAGGTTGGCAACCAAAATTAACCCTTCCAAGTTACCCAAATGCTAAAGCCAGAATGTGCAATAATGTTTGCATGCTTGAATTTAAAGTAGCTCAAATTGCCATTCGAAATACATTTAATCTAATTTTATGTGGTGGAAAACTAACACAACAATGGATTATTGATTCCTATTTGCAAGTTGAGGTCAACAATTTAAACTTCATAAAATATCAACAAGATAAACTACGTGTAGAACAATATTGTGGATTAATGGACTATGTTGCTGAGGTGGCTACAAGCAGAGACATGACAGCTAACAAAGCCATCATTTTACCATCTTCTTTCCAGGGATCTCCTCAAAATATGAGAGAAAGATACAATGATGCCATGGCTATTGTCACCAAATTTGGAAAACCCGATTTATTTATTACATTAACATGTAATCCCCAATGGCCAGAAATTACATAAAATTAACTTCTTGTCCACAGTGCTTCCGATAGACCAGATTTAGTAGCCAGAGTTTTCAAAATTAAATTAAATGAATTAATACGTGACATCACTATAACTCACTTATTTGGCAAATGTCTTGCTTATGTATATACAATTGAATTTCAAAAAAGAGTCCTTCCACATGCACATCTTCTCATAATCCTTCAAGAAAAAGATAAATTAGATACTGGTGACAAAGTGGATTCAGTCATTGTTGCTGAACTATCAGATCCAGAACTATATGGTAGACTATATGAGATTGTAACTCATCGTATGATTCATGGACCCTGTGGCGAGCTTAATCCACAATCACCATGTATGGAAAATAAGACATGTTCCAAAGAATTTCCAAAAGATTATAGAGACAAGACTAATGCCAATTGTGATGGCTATCTACTATATAGAAGAAGAGAAGGAGATAGTGCCATTATTCATGGAAAAAAGGTTGACAATAGATATGTGGTACCATACAATCCACATTTACTTATGAAGTATAATGCACACATTAATGTAGAAGCCTGCACTTCCATCAAATCCATTAAATATGTCTACAAATATATTTACAAAGGCTATGATGCAGCTACTATAGTCGTCAAAAGTGCAGACAATACCGAAAGCACTGAGTTAGTACATGATGAACTTGCATCTCATGTAGATGCTCGCTATGTAAGTGCGCCAGAAGCTATATGGCGGCTTTTAAAATTTTAAATGCATGATAGATCACATGCAGTATATAGATTAGCAGTACATTTGCCACAAAGACATTTAGTGTATTTCCATGCTGGAAATGAAACTAATGCATTGGCCTAAAGTGAGCATCGTCACACTACACTAACTGCATGGTTTGAATTAAATTCTACAGATTCACAAGCAACACAATTCTTATATATTGAAATTCCATATCACTATTGTAATGGAACCCAGCACGGTTTTACCCTGTTTTATAGTTATTTAATTCTTGGTTAAAATATGATCCTACTGTTATATTATATGTATGTTTGTGCTCTGCAGAATATTAGCCAGACTATTGCAGACCTAGGCTAATAGATAATCCTATTACAGAGACTTTGGAGATAAGGGAGTCGATTGTATAAAGTGTTTTCATTCTCAGATAAGAACAAAGAAGGCTGATTTAATCAATGTCCGATTATATAAAGTTGCCAGGGAGGTGTGACCCAGCTATTGTTCCCTCTATGTGGATTGTGTGGCCAACTATGGGGGATGTGGATTGCCTGTGGGAAGAGATGTGTATAAATATTTCTGCACATAACAAAATAAAGTCAGTATTCATTTGACTCCCAAATTGTGTGTCGTCCAATATGGGAGGTCGGGAATGGTGAAACTGTAGTGCCTCTTGGGTATTTTACTGTATACCAGCGGAGATATTGGATTCGTGTTCCAGCTCCGTTACATTTGGTGGCAAGTGTCGGAATTGTTCCCACGGTCAGAAGGACAGCTACAGGAGACACCATTCCGTGGAGTACAAATTGAGGGCAACGCTAGTATCCGTACAGCGCCCCTGGCTACAGCAGGATGGAACCGGCTAGTTTTCGGACAGCGTTCCATCATGAGGAGGAGGAGGTGGCCGCGGACTACAGGGATTCAGACAGAAAGGAACTCATGGTTACAGTACCTCTTATTGCCCCACAGACTGAGTTTGGAAGAGAACTCCAAAGCAGACTGGCCTTTTTCCCAGGTACGCTTCCCATAAAAACCTTGGAATGGTTAATGACAGATGTCCACAAATACATAATGGAAAAGCAGCGGGCACGGGAGCGGTCCATCTTGGGAGCTGCTAACCCACCTCCCACCATTAACCCCCCCCCCCCCCAGCACTGCGTCCGGGTGGTGGGAACTACCAAACCCCTCCACGGTACATCAGGTGCCACACGTGTAACCAGCATGGCCACATGCAGAGAGACTGTCCCAGAAACAGAAACCGCTCCACGTGGAATACTCCAACTAATTTTCCTCCCCAGCGACAGTGTGTACCCCAGGAAGCTGAAGGTGTCGTCCTTCCTCCCCAGCGGCAGTGTGTACCCCAGGGAGCTGAAGGTGTCGTCCTTCCTCCCCAGCGACAGTGTGTACCCCAGGGGGCCGAAGGTGCCGTCCTTCCCCCCCAGCGGCAGTGTGAACCACAGGGGGCAGAAGGTGTCGTCCTTCCCCCCCAGCGGCAGTTTGAACCCCAGGGGGCAGAAGGTGTCGTCCTTTCCCCCCAGCGGCAGT
Source organism: Discoglossus pictus (assembly GCA_027410445.1). Lineage (NCBI taxonomy): Eukaryota > Metazoa > Chordata > Amphibia > Anura > Alytidae > Discoglossus > Discoglossus pictus. Next base: position 65,566,589 of record CM050170.1, read on the forward strand.
GTGAACCTCAGGGGGCAGAAGGTGTCGTCCTTCCCCCCCAGCGGCAGTGTGAACCCCAGGGGGCAGAAGGTGTCGTCCTTCCCCCCCAGCGGCAGTGTGAACCCCAGGGGGCAGAAGGTGTCGTCCTTCCCCCCCAGCGGCAGTGTGAACCACAGGGGGCAGAAGGTGTCGTCCTTCCCCCCCCAGCGGCAGTGTGAACCCCAGGGGGCAGAAGGTGTCGTCCTTCCCCCCCATCGGCAGTGTAAACCACAGGGGGCAGAAGGTGTCGTCCTTCCCCCCCAGCGGCAGTGTGAACCCCAGGGGGCAGAAGGTGTCGTCCTTCCCCCCCAGCGGCAGTGTGAACCACAGGGGGCAGATGGTGTCTTCCTTCCCCCCCAGCGGCAGTGTGAACCCCAGGGGGCAGAAGGTGTCGTCCTTCCCCCCCAGCGGCAGTGTGAACCACAGGGGGCAGAAGGTGTCGTCCTTCCTCCCCAGCGACAGTTTACCCTAACCAGGGGAGACACCAATCTCCCAGACGGCGCAGATGGGACCGTGGTCTCTGCGCCCACAGCCTGTCCAGATCCCCAACTACCCTCACTGGGACAACCGGAGGAGGGGGTAAGTACAAATTCCCCTCCCCAGCTCACTCCTAATGTGGCCCCAGGGTTAACAGAGGAAATGTTAACCCCCACTGACCCCCACCTTTCCCTGGCTACTGAACCGGAATACGTCCCAAGTACCCCAGCAGAAGAGCTGACAGTGGGGCAGAGTGCAGTCGGCCTCTGCCCTCCCTTTGTCCCTTGTACAGAGCAGGATGTCCTGCAGGTTATACCAGCAGAAGAGCTGGCATCAGGGCAGAGTGCCGCTGGCCTCTGCCCCTCAAGTCCCCTCAGCGTGTTGCCCCATCACCACAGCAAAATATCCAGGTGCCTGGTTAGACTTCCCCCCAAAGGGGAGATATGTGACGAAGTGCCCTTCGCCACTTTGGCTTGGAGAGGACTGTTTGCCAGCCTCCTGCCCTGCGACTATGGCCCTGGGACATATTGCCCTTTAAAACCAGTATTCGGCCATACCAGAGTGTATGTCACTCAATCTGGCCCTTTAAATACAGGGGGGGCATACGGTACTTGCCCTGTGGGAGCGGTGATACCCCAGATAGCTATGCCATGGAGCCCATTCATATAATGAAAGACTATGGGAAAGACTTTAGCTACATGGCAATTGAACTGTGTGAAGAGGATCTGAGCGCTATTCGGTAGTTTTGTGCGCTCAGATCCCAGCTATCTGGGGATATGTGAAATGTGAGTAAATGTGAATTGCAGTAATGCTGATGGGTTGTCAAACTAGAGAATTGACCAACAAATACTTTTGTCCGGACATCCCCAGACCGATCCGTTGGGATCAGAACGTGTATGCCGGCTTATGGTCACGGGGGAGGTGTGTAATGGAACCCATCACTGTTTTACCCTGTTTTATAGTTATTTAATTCTTGGTTAAAATATGATCCTACTGTTATATTATATGTATGTCGGTTTGTGCTCTGCAGAATATTAGCCAGACTATTGCAGACCTAGGCTAATAGATAATCCTATTACAGAGACTTTAGAGATAAGGGAGTCGATTGTATAAAGTGTTTTCATTCTCAGATAAGAACAAAGAAGGCTGATTTAATCAATGTCTGATTATATCAAGTTGCCAGGGAGGTGTGACCCAGCTATTGTTCCCTCTATGTGGATTGTGTGGCCAACTATGGGGGATGTGGATTGCCTGTGGGAACAGATGTGTATAAATATTTCTGCACATAACAAAATAAAGTCAGTATTCATTTGACTCCCAAATTGTGTGTCGTCCAATATGGGAGGTCGGGAATGGTGAAACTGTAGTGCCTCTTGGGTATTTTACCGTATACCAGCGGAGATATTGGATTCGTGTTCCAGCTCCGTTACAACTATGTTTTTGTGAATGGATTATGGAGACCAAGAAAAAGCCAAGGAAATAAAATAATAACAAGAATTTGCACGGTCAGTCCAAGAGACCTTGAACGTTTCTGCTTACGACTACTACTTTTAAATGTTCCTGGAGCACAAAGTTTTGAACACTTAAGAACTGTTAATGACATAGTATATGAATCCTTTCATTTAGCTGCAAGACATAGAAACTTACTAGCTGATGATACAGAATGGGAAAGATGTCAAGAAGAAGCAGCACTATGTCAAATGCCACGGCAGATGAGGGAACAATTTGCATTCATTTGTATCTTCTCAAATGCTCCAAATGCATTAGCTTTGTGGGACACATTTAAAAGTAATATGGCTGAAGACTTTATGCAACGATACAATTAACCTATTGCACACTTAAAAGAATTAATGGAAATCCAAGAAGTATTTTTAACTCATGGATTAAGTTGTGCAAGTTTTAATCTGCCTGATCCATGTCTGATAGACGACATAAACTTTGAAGACTATGACATTCAACTACAAGCAAAAAGGACACAAAAAAGACTTGCAACTTTAAATACATTACAATTGCAAGCATTTAATGCCATAAAAAATGCACTAGATGATGACATGGTCAAAGAGCGTTATTTCTATCTTGATGGACCTGGCGGATCAGGAAAAACCTATCTATATAATTTATTAATGAGTTTTGTACGAGCACAAGGTTAAATAGCACTTGCATTTGCCACCACTGGAATTGCTGTACTTTTGTTAGAAGGTGGAAGAACTGTACATAGTGGGTTTAAACTGCCATTGCCTATTTTAGAAACCTCAGTGTCAGATATTCACATGACATCATTACAAGCAAAAAAACTGAAAAAAGTAAATTAATTATAATAGATGAGGCGACAATTATGTCATGCTATGCCCTCCAATGTATTGACCGTTTGCTTCGTGAAGTCATGGATAATACTTTTCCATTTCGTGGAAAGGTAATGTTGTTAGGTGGCGATTTTAGACAAACATTACCTGTCGTTGTACATGGAAATCAAACTGGCTATTAAAGTTTACATTGAAAACAATGAAGGTCAAGGTGATTTATTAGAGGATGGACGCATTTTTACTAAAAACAGTGTCTATGAAGTACTGTAACTTTCCATCAAACAAACAAAAGCCATGCAAAACCAATTTAAAACCAAACGCAAAAACCTAAAAAAAACAATATAACCACAACAAATTTTTAAAAACTACACACAGCTCTTTGTTTCCTTTAAAAGGTCATTATTACGGCACAGAAATTAGGTTTACAACAACAATATTTTCCTATTAAACTACATGAAATTGTAAAACACATAGAGAACAGTGGTTACACATCGGAACAACTTTAAGGTCTCGTGTTCTCTTTTTAGAGAACCACTTTTCCACAGAGGAAACTCTATGTGCCATTTAAAACAATTACTACACCAACAAACAAACGTCAACCATTAAAAACTACCAATCAATAAATAATTCAGTCATAATTCATGGAAGTACTGTATATGCATGATTAGCCCCACAAAAAACTTGCCTTGCATTATTTTGACAAATTCTGTTCAAATGTTAATTAACTATGTTACTGTTTATAATGTTACAAGTTTGAAAAAAAAATTACAAGTTCCTTACTTAGACAGATAATAAAGTTCAAGTTTAAAAAAATATACTTTCAAGTTCCTTACTTAGACATATTACAAAGTTCATGTTAAGAGCACAAGCAGATTTTGAGGCACAATGCAAATGTTGTATTTTATGTTAAACATTAATCCAGGGAGTAATCTGATCGCCAGTTAATGGGGTCATGAAGGAATTATTTTTTTTCCCGCTTTGATACAATTGGCTACCTTTCAAAGAGGGTTTTTACTGTTTGCCTTCCTCTGGATTCAATGTATATTTAAGTTAACAGTTCTTGAGCTACAAGTTCCATGTTAAAAAAACATTACATCAAGTTTACAATACTGATTAATCTAAAGTTCAACTGTTCTTACATTCAAATGTTAATACTTTTACTAGAAAACGCTTTAACAGTTACTCTTGAAAAAACGAAAATGTTACAAAAATAAACATGTTTAATATCACAATTGGACTTATTTCCACATAACTAAAACCTTACAAGTCTCAAATACGTATATTAATAACTAAACAACTTTACAAACATACACATCTCATTGCCGTCATTTTTTGACGGGCAAGTCGCTAGTAATTAATAATGAGCAGCGTGTGTAACGCCTGTACGGTGATCACTGCACAAGCAACACAGAGAGAGACAGTGGGCATAGAGAGAGAGAGCGCAGAGAGAGCAGAGACAGATGGCACAGAGAGAGGGAACAGAGAGAGAGAGGGCAGAGACAGAGGGCACATAGAGCACTGTAATTTATGACGGGCAAGTTACTAGTCTATAATAGAGGGAACAGAGAGTGCACAGAGAGAGACAGACGGCACAGAGAGAGGAAACAGAGAGAGAGGGCAGAGGGCACATAGAGCTCATGATACCGTAATTTATAACGGCAAGTTACTAGTCTATAATAAAGAATAAGTGTAGTTTTAATATTTTGAGTAGTAAAAATAAGTAATACTGAGTGAATTGGAAGTGAATTATTAATTATATGATATAATGAAAAACAATACATATAATACAAGTGATTAATATTAGCTATGATTAGCAACTAGAACGTGTATTAATGTGAATAAACTGGTTTTGTATCCATTTTTGGCTGCTATTTATAGTCCATCCTTTGGATATAATGTACTAAATTGTTGCAATATTTTCTTATAACTAGTAACTTGCCCATCACAAATGACATTATCATATAGTCTGTTCTGTCTATTGCTAAGCTCAGGTAACAAGGTAAGGTGTGTTGCTAGGCTCAGGTAGCAGGGAGTGGTTTGCTGTTAGGCTCAGGTAACAAGGTAAGGTGTGTTGCTAGGCTCAGGTAGCAGGGAGTGGTTTGCTGTTAGGCTCAGGTAACAAGGTATGATGTGTTGCTAGGCTCAGGTAGCTTGGAGTGGTTTGCTGTTAGGCTCAGGTGACAAGGTATGATGTGTTGCTAAGCTCAGGTAGCAGGGAGTGGTTTGCTGTTATGCTCAGGTAACAAGGTAAGGTGTGTTGCTAGGCTCAGGTAGCAGGGAGTGGTTTGCTGTTAGGCTCAGGTAACAAGGTAAGGTGTGTTGCTAGGCTCAGGTAGCAGGGAGTGGTTTGCTGTTAGGCTCAGGTAACAAGGTATGGTGTGTTGCTAGGCTCAGGTAGCAGGGAGTGGTTTGCTGTTAGGCTCAGGTAACAAGGTATGGTGTGTTGCTAGGCTCAGGTAGCAGGGAGTGGTTTGCTGTTAGGCTCAGGTAACAAGGTAAGGTGTGTTGCTAGGCTCAGGTAGCAGGGAGTGGTTTGCTGTTAGGCTCAGGTAACAAGGTATGGTGTGTTGCTGGGCTCAGGTAGCTGGGAGTGGTTTGCTGTTAGGCTCAGGTAACAAGGTATGGTGTGTTGCTAGGCTCAGGTAGCAGGGAGTGGTTTGCTGCTAGGCTCAGGTAACAAGGTATGGTCTGTTGCTAGGCGCAGGCAGCAGGGAGTGGTTTGCTGTTAGGCTCAGGTAACAAGGTATGGTGTGTTGCTAGGCTCAGGTAGCAGGGAGTGGTCTGCTGCTAGGCTCAGGTAACAAGGTATGGTCTGTTGCTAGGCGCAGGCAGCAGGGAGTGGTCTGCTGCTAGGCTCAGGTAGCTGGGAGTAGTTTGCTGCTTGGCTCAGATAACAAGGTTTGGCCTGCTGTTAGGCTCAGGTAGCAGGGAGTGGTTTGCTGTTAGGCTCAGGTAACAGGGTATTATGTGTTGCTAGGCTCAGTTAGCAGGGGGTGGTTTGCTGTTAGGCTCAGGTAACATGGTATGGTGTGTTGCTAGCCTCAGGTAGCTTGGAGTGGTTTGCTGTTCGGCTCAGGTAACAAGGTATTATGTGTTGCTAGGCTCAGGTAGCAGGGAGTGGTTTGCTGTTAGGCTCAGGTAACAAGGTATGATGTGTTGCTAGGCTCAGGTAGCTTCGAGTGGTTTGCTGTTAGGCTCAGGTAACAAGGTATGATGTGTTGCTAGGTTCAGGTAGCAGGGAGTGGTTTGCTGTTAGGCTCGGGTAACAAGGTATTATGTGTTGCTAGGCTCAGGTAGCTTGGATTGGTTTGCTGTTAGGCTAAGGTAACAAGGTAAGGTGTGTTGCTAGGCTCAGGTAGCAGGGAGTGGTTTGCTGTTAGGCTCAGGTAACAAGGTATGGTGTGTTGCTGGGCTCAGGTAGCTTGGAGTGGTTTGCTGTTAGGCTCAGGTAACAAGGTATGGTGTGTTGCTAGGCTCAGGTAGCAGGGAGTGGTTTGCTGCTAGGCTCAGGTAACAAGGTATGGTCTGTTGCTAGGCTCAGGAAGCAGGGAGTGGTCTGCTGCTAGGCTCAGGTAGCTGGGAGTAGTTTGCTGCTTGGCTCAGATAACAAGGTTTGGCCTGTTGTTAGGCTCAGGTAGCAGGGAGTGGTTTGCTGTTAGGCTCAGGTAACAAGGTGTGGTCTGTTATTAGGCTCAGGCAGCAGGGAGTGGTTTGCTGCTAAGCTCAGGCAACAAGTTAAGGTTTGCTGCTAGGCTCAGGTAGCAGGGAGTGGTCTGCTACTAGGCTCAAGTAGCTGAGAGTGATTTGCTGCTATGCTCAGGTAACAAGGTGTGGCCTTTAGCTAGGCTCAGGTGGCAGTGATTGGTTTCCGGCTAGGCTCAGGTAGCAAAGACTGGTTTGCTGCTAGGTTTCCAATAACAATGTGTGGTCTGTTGCTAGACAAAGGTAGCAAGGATTGGTTTGCTGCTAGGCACAGATAACAAGGTATGGTCTTTTGCTGGGCTCAGGTAGCTTGGAGTGGGTTACTGTTAGGCTCAGGTAACAAAGTGTGGTCTGTTGCTAGGTTTAGGTAGCAGGGAGTGGTTTGCTGCTAAGCTCAGGCAACAATGTGTGGTTTGCTGCTATACTCAGGTAGCTAGGAGTGGGTTGCTGTTAGGCTCAGGTAGCAGGGAGTGGACTGTTGCTAGGCTCAGGAAACAAGTTGTGATCTGTTGCTAGGCTCAAGTAGCTGAGAGTGATTTGCGGCTACCTTCAGGTAACAAGTTATGGCCTTTAGCTAGGCTCTGGTAGCAGCCAGTGCTTTGCTGCTAGGCTCCAGTTACAAAGTGAGGTCTGTTGCTAGGCTCAGGTAGCTGAGAGTGATTTGCTGCTGGGCTCAGGTAACAAGGTATGGTCGGTTCCTAGGCTCAGGTAGAAGGGAGTGGTTTGCTGCTAGGCTCAGGTATCAAGGTGTGGCCTAGTGCTAGGCTCAGGTATCAAGGTGTGGCCTGGTGCTAGGCTCAGGTAGAAGGGAGTGGTTTGCTGCAAGGCTCAGGTATCAAGGTGTGGCCTGTGGCTAGGCTCAGGTAGCAGGGAGTGGTTTGCTGCTACGCTCAGGTATCAAGGTGTGGCCTGGTGCTAGGCTCAGGTAGCAGGGAGTGGTTTGCTGCTAGGCTCAGGTATCAAGGTGTGGCCTGGTGCTAGGCTCAGGTAGCAGGCAGTGGTTTGCTGCTAGGCTCAGGTATCAAGGTGTGGCCTGGTGCTAGGCTCAGGTAGCAGGGAGTGGTTTGCTGCTAGGCTCAGGTATCAAGGTGTGGCCTGGTGGTAGGCTCAGGTAGCAGGGAGTGGTTTGCTGCTAGGCTTAGGTATCAAGGTGTGGCCTGGTGCTAGGCTCAGGTAGCAGGGAGTGGTTTGCTTCTAGGCTCAGGTAACAAGGCGTGGTCTGTTGCTAGGCTCAGGTAGCAGGGAGTGGCTTGCTGATAGGCTTGTGTGGCTTGCTGCCATGCCTAGTGCAATTTGATATCATGCTCATTAGATTGGGTGTGGCTTATTGCAATGGGTGTGGCTTGTTTTCATGCATGGTGTGTATGTTGCTATTAACTACTTAACGATAACACCGTTGCTGAGCTCATCTAGCAATGGGTGTGGCCTGTTGCCAAGCTCTGCACTTTTTGGGCGTGTCCTGACCCTGTGTGCTGATCTAGCTGCTGGTGGGTGTGGCTTCTCGATGCCCAGGTGAGAAATGGGCGTTGCTGGAAGGGCTTGGGGCGGCTCCATGACGTCCCTGGTTGGGCTGCGGACTGAACAAGTGCTCAGTTAGAGATCGGCTGGAGGAGGAGAGCAGAGAATGGCAGAAGAGGGGGAGTACGGTGAGTGTGTGCCAGTGTGGCATATCCCACCTATGTCCTCCCCTTCTTACCAGTCCATATGTTTCCTGTGTCACCTATCCTCCTCATTACATGTGTCACCTGTCACCTTTCCTGTGTCATTTGCCCAAATCTTTCCTGTGTCACCTGTCCCCCATGCCTCTGTCACCTGTCCCTATTTCTTGTATCACTGTCATTTCATGTACCTGTTATCTGCCCCTAATGTACCTGTGCTACCTCTTACCACTGACGCTTGTTCCCACTGTTACTCTTCTTCATTTATCTGTTCCACTTGTGCCCACTCTTACCTGTCCTATCATTTACCTGTGCCACTTGTTTATGCCATCTTACCTGTCCTATCATTTACCTGTGCCACTTGTTTATGCCATCTTACCTGTCCTATCATTTACCCGTGCCACTTGTTTGTGCTCTCTCTTACCTGTCCTATCATTTACCTGTGCCACTTGTTTATGCCATCTTACCTGTCCTATCATTTACCTGTGCCACTTGTTTATGCCCTCTTACCTGTCCTATCATTTACCTGTGTCACTTGTGCTCTCTCTTGCCTGTCTTATCATTTACCTGTGTCACTTGTGCTCTCTCTTACCTGTCCTATCATTTACCTGTGCCACTTGTTTGTGCTCTCTCTTACCTGTCCTATCATTTACCTGTGTCACTTGTGCCCACTCTTACCTGTCCTATCATTTACCTGTGTCACTTGTGCCATCTCTTACCTGTCCTATCATTTACCTGTGTCACTTGTGCTCTCTCTTACCTGTCATATAATTTACCTTTGCCACTTGTTTATGCCCTCTTACCTGTCTTATCATTTACCTGTGTCACTTGTGCTCTCTTACCTGTCCTATCATTTACCTGTGTCACTTGTGCCATCTCTTTCCTGTCCTATCGTTTACCTGTGTCACTTGTACCATCTCTTACCTGCCCTATTGTTTACCTGTGCCACTTGTGCCCTCTCTTACCTGTCCTATCATTCACCTGTGTCACTTGTGCTCTCTGTTACCTGTCCCATTATTTACCTGTGTCACTTGTGCCCTCTCTTACCTATCCTATCATTTACCTGTGTCACATGTGCCCTCTCTTACCTGTCCTATGATTTACCTGTGCCACTTGTTTGTGCTCTCTCTTACCTGTCCTATCATTTACCTGTGTCATTTGTGCCCACTCTTACCTGTCCTATCATTTACCTGTGTCACTTGTGCACCTCTCTTACTTGTCCTATCATTTACCTTTGCCACTTGTTTGTGCTCTCTCTTACCTGTCCTATCATTTACCTGTGTCACTTGTGCTCTCTCTTGCCTGTCTTATCATTTACCTGTGTCACTTGTGCTCTCTCTTACCTGTCCTATCATTTACCTGTGCCACTTGTTTGTGCTCTCTCTTACCTGTCCTATCATTTACCTGTGTCACTTGTGCCCACTCTTACCTGTCCTATCATTTACCTGTGTCACTTGTGCCCTCTCTTACCTGTCCTATCATTTACCTGTGTCACTTGTGCCATCTCTTTCCTGTCCTATCATTTACCTGTGTCACTTGTGCCATCTCTTTCCTGTCCTATCGTTTACCTGTGTCACTTGTACCATCTCTTACCTGCCCTATTGTTTACCTGTGCCACTTGTGCCCTCTCTTACCTGTCCTATCATTCACCTGTGTCACTTGTGCTCTCTGTTACCTGTCCCATTATTTACCTGTGTCACTTGTGCCCTCTCTTACCTATCCTATCATTTACCTGTGTCACTTGTGCCCTCTCTTACCTGTCCTATGATTTACCTGTGCCACTTGTTTGTGCTCTCTCTTACCTGTCCTATCATTTACCTGTGTCATTTGTGCCCACTCTTACCTGTCCTATCATTTACCTGTGTCACTTGTGCCCTCTCTTACTTGTCCTATCATTTACCTTTGCCACTTGTTTGTGCTCTCTCTTACCTGTCCTATCATTTACCTGTGTCACTTGTGCTCTCTCTTGCCTGTCTTATCATTTACCTGTGTCACTTGTGCTCTCTCTTACCTGTCCTATCATTTACCCGTGTCACTTGTTTGTGCTCTCTCTTACCTGTCCTATCATTTACCTGTGTCACTTGTGCCCACTCTTACCTGTCCTATCATTTACCTGTGTCACTTGTGCCCTCTCTTACCTGTCCTATCATTTACCTGTGTCACTTGTGCCATCTCTTTCCTGTCCTATCATTTACCTGTGTCACTTGTGCCATCTCTTTCCTGTCCTATCATTTACCTGTGTCACTTGTGCCATCTCTTTCCTGTCCTATCATTTACCTGTGTCACTTGTGCCATCTCTTACCTGTCCTATCATTTACCTGTGTCACTTGTGCCATCTCTTACCTGTCCTATCATTTACCTGTGTCACTTGTGCTCTCTCTTACCTGTCTTATCATTTACCTGTGTCACTTGTGCCCACTCTTACCTGTCCTATCATTTACCTGTGTCACTTGTGCTCTCTCTTACCTGTCATATAATTTACCTTTGCCACTTGTTGATGCCCTCTTACCTGTCTTATCATTTACCTATGTCACTTGTGCCATCTCTTTCCTGTCCTATTGTTTACCTGTGTCACTTGTGCCATCTCTTTCCTGTCCTATCGTTTACCTGTGTCACTTGTGCCATCTCTTTCCTGTCCTATCGTTTACCTGTGTCACTTGTGCCATCTCTTACCTGCCCTATTGTTTACCTGTGCCACTTGTGCCCTCTCTTACCTGTCCTATCATTCACCTGTGTCACTTGTGCTCTCTGTTACCTGTCCCATTATTTACCTGTGCCACTTGTGCCCTCTCTTACCTGTCCTATCATTTACCTGTGTCACATGTGCCCTCTCTTACCTGTCCTATGATTTACCTGTGCCACTTGTTTGTGCTCTCTCTTACCTGTCCTATCATTTACCTGTGTCATTTGTGCCCACTCTTACCTGTCCTATCATTTACCTGTGTCACTTGTGCCCTCTCTTACTTGTCCTACCATTTACCTGTGCCACTTGTTTGTGCTCTCTCTTACCTGTCCTATCATTTACCTGTGTCATTTGTGCCCACTCTTACCTGTCCTATCATTTACCTGTGTCACTTGTGCCCTCTCTTACCTGTCCTATCATTTACCTGTGCCACTTGTGCTCTCTCTTACCTGTCCTATCATTTACCTGTGCCACTTGTGCTCTCTCTTACCTGTCCTATCATTTACCTGTGCCACTTGTGCTCTCTTACCTGTCCTATCATTTACCTGTGTCACTTGTGCCAACTCTTTCCTGTCCTATCGTTTACCTGTGTCACCTGTGCCATCTCTTACCTGCCCTATCGTTTACCTGTGCCACTTGTGCCCTCTCTTACCTGTCCTATCATTCACCTGTGTCACTTGTGCTCTCTGTTACCTGTCCCATTATTTACCTGTGCCACTTGTGCTCTCTCTGACCTGTCCTATCATTTACCTGTGTCACTTGTGCCCTCTCTTACCTGTCCTATGATTTACCTGTGCCACTTGTTTGTGCTTTCTCTTACCTGTCCTATCATTTACCTGTGTCACTTGTGCCCTCTCTTACATGTCCTATCATTTACCTGTGTCACTTGTGCCCTCTCTTACCTATCCTACTATTTACCTGTGTCACTTGTGCCCTCTCTTACCTGTCCTATCATTTACCAGTGTCACTTGTGCCCTCTCTTACGTGTCCTATCATTTACGTGTGTCACTTGTGCCCTCTCTTACCTGTCCTATCATTCACCTGTGTCACTTGTGCTCTCTGTTACCTGTCCCATTATTTACCTGTGCCACTTGTGCTCTCTCTGACCTGTCCTATCATTTACCTGTGTCACTTGTGCCCTCTCTTACCTGTCCTATGATTTACCTGTGCCACTTGTTTGTGCTTTCTCTTACCTGTCCTATCATTTACCTGTGTCACTTGTGCCCTCTCTTACATGTCCTATTATTTACCTGTGTCACTTGTGCCCTCTCTTACCTGTCCTATCATTTACCTGTGCCACTTGTTTGTGCTCTCTCTTACCTGTCCTATCATTTACCTGTGTCACTTGTGCCCACTCTTACCTGTCCTATCATTTACCTGTGTCACTTGTGCCCTCTCTTACCTGTCCTATCGTTTACCTGTGTCACTTGTTTGTGCTCTCTCTTACCTGTCCTATCATTTACCTGTGCCACTTGTGCTCTCTTACCTGTCCTATCATTTACCTGTGTCACTTGTGCTCTCTCTTACCTGTCCTATCATTTACCTGTGTCACTTGTGCCCACTCTTACCTGTCCTATCATTTACCTGTGTCACTTGTGCCCTCTCTTACCTGTCCTATCGTTTACCTGTGTCACTTGTTTGTGCTCTCTCTTACCTGTCCTATCATTTACCTGTGCCACTTGTGCTCTCTTACCTGTCCTATCATTTACCTGTGTCACTTGTGCTCTCTCTTACCTGTCCTATCGTTTACCTGTGTCACTTGTGCTCTCTCTTGCCTGTCTTATCATTTACCTGTGCCACTTGTGCTCTCTTACCTGTCCTATCATTTACCTGTGCCACTTGTTTGTGCTCTCTCTTACCTGTCCTATCATTTACGTGTGTCACTTGTGCCCTCTCTTACCTGTCCTATCATTTACCTGTGTCACTTGTGCCCTCTCTTACCTGTCCTAAAATGTACCTGTGCCACTTGTGCCCTCTCTTACCTATCCTATCATTTACCTGTGCCACTTGTTTGTACCCACTCTTGCGCCCTATCATTCTGACCTGGCAATATGCCTCAATAAAATGTTTTAATGTTTGAAAAAGTATTATACTTCCTTATAGCATTGTTTGTTACTACCATATTACTGTTTCTCTGTAAATGTTTATTATCTTCTTATTCTCTGTACTATGTTGACAGTATTTATTTAACAACTTATAATATAGGAATAGAACATTATTGCATTTTTCCATTAATATCACTACTGTTTCACAGTGAACATGTAGTATCTGAATAGTATCTTGGTAGTAACATTTTACTATATATCTGTGTTTTCTTACCTATGTGTCACCCGCCTCATATCTTTCACTAGTAATACTGTCTCTTTTTTATTGGTACTGCCCCTCTCTAACCTGTTCCTCCTGCCCCTCCCCATGTATTCTCTTTACTATGACCTCTTATACTCAAATACATTCACAACGGTCTCATTTTACTACTTTTTTTTCCTCACTCCCTTTTATCTGCCCCCTCTCAAACCAGTCTAACCTGTCCACTCACCTGTCCATTACCTTCTTCCCACCTGCATCCCTTATTTTTTACACTTAAAGAGCTACTTTTTACTCCAAGTTATTGAACTACTACATTACTATAATAAACTTACAGATAGTAATATTGTATCTGCTTAGTAACTGCAAAGTAATCTTCCCTAGTACATTAATCACTACTATTCGTATATCTTCTAGTAATCTATATATGGTATTGTGTCTTGGTACCATACTGATTCTTTGTAATATTGTAGTATCATCATAGTAAATACTGTTATGATCTTGTAAGTATTTATTTCTATATTATTAATTTTACAACACCATATATTATTATTGGAAGAGTATTATACATTCCCATATATGATTGAGCATTTCTAATTTAGTGTTAATACTGTAGTATCCATTTAGTATCCTCATAGTAAATAATTCCAGTGTCTTAACATTATTTTGTACAGATACTATCTTTTTCATACTGTAGTATCCTCATATTAAATTCTTCTACTATCTTATCATTATTTTGTACAAATACTTTTTCCTACAGTAGTATCTACTTCGTATCCTCATAGATAATTTTTCTAGTATCTTAAGAGTATTTTGTACAAATATTAGAATTTCCATACTGAAGTATCCATTTAGTATCCTCATAGTAAATTCTTATAGTATCTTAATATTATTTTGTACAAATACTATATTTTTCATACTTGGGTATCTATTTAGTATCCACATAGTAAATTATTCTAGTAGCTTAACAGTATTTTGTACAAATACTATCTTTTTCATACTGTAGAATTCATTTAGTATCCTTTTAGTAAATTATTCTAATATCTTAACAATATTTTGTACAAATACTATATTCTAAAATGTTATTGTTCTTGGTACTGTAGTATTGGCTTACTATCTCCATAGTAATGTCTTCACAATATGTCTCAAACACCTTATTATATTGAAACTAGTGACTATGTTATTTGCACTGCGCGGTAAAGTTTGCGAGGGTCGCAGTTGGTGTGTCGTGTTGTTTGCGTTATTAGGTAAAGTTTGCGAGGGTCGCAGTTGGTGTGTCGTGTTGTTTGCGTTATTAGGTAAAGTTTGCAAGGGTCGCAGTTGCTGGCAAGGAGCGCCTTCGGCACTCCATGCCAGCAACTGAGGCCCTTGCCCGCAGCCCTCGCTACGAGAGGACCGCGGCTCGCTGTGCGAGCCCGCTAGCATTAGCAACAACTCACATGCTCACAACTATATATGTGATATTATTTACTTAATTACAATGATGTTCTTTACAAGTGACTTACTGTTTCTTTGTAAATGTGTAGTATCTTCTTACTTACTTCTGCTGACAACACCTTGTAGTATTGGAAAAGAATGCTCTTTTATATTTCCTTACTGGATTTTCCCTTACTCCTAGTAAAAATGTAGTAACTGTTGAGTATTAGAATAGTAATTAACTCACGTATGTTATCACTATGTATTGTATATACCTCATAGTATTGTTTGTTACTAATATTTTAATATATCTCTGTAATAGTGTAGTATCTTTGAATGCAGAGAAGGCTTTCATCTGCACCCATTAGGAATGTGGCAGCTAAAAATGCCAGCGCTTTCAATTGGAAAGTGTATTGGTGGACCAGGACATGCGTTTCCATTGAACGTAGCAGAAATATTTAGCTCAGAAAAGAAAATGGAGCTACACAGTGAATTATAAGAAATGGTAGGTGTAATATGGCCTGTGTAGTGATGCTGTGCAGGGAAAAAAGTGTTGGCGCCGCTTTGTTTTTTTTTCTGTTTATTTCCTCCTCCTGTGGGTATGGAAATTAGCAAAATACACATTCAAATCAGGGTTTATGTGGCAGTGGCGCAGCACGCTATTAACCCTATGCATGGAGGGAAATCTAGGGGTATGAGAGATAGAAATGCATTTAGGAGTAATTATAAGCAATCGTCTATTTAATAGTGCTCAGTGTCAGGCAGCAGCTGTAAGGGAAACTCAAATAATAGCATGTATTAAGAAGCAAGGGAAGCAAATATAATTATGGCACTATACCAATCCCTAGTATGGATGAGAATCCTGAGAGCAGCTGTAGTGTCATATATGATCTCTATTCAGTTCTGTTGAAAACTCTCAATAGTACACTTGGCAATGGAATTGTTCAGAAGAGTAAGTCTGCATAGGCTTATACATATAGAGATATATATATATATATGCGCCGTGAACCTTAAAGGGTTAATACAGTCCCGGATCACGGCCTCCTCATTGCAAGGTTAATGCATCACCTATTTATATGGGATAATTGGAAGTTATAGCGACAGAAAAGGTTTAAATTTAACTCAAAATAATAATAAATCATCAGCCCCTGCTCCAGAGAGTAGAGTTCATTTAGTTTCTGGGTGTATTGAGGTTAAACAAGGCAGGACTACGGGACCAGAATGCATTGCAAGTCCAGAACCAGAGAGAGAGTAGAGAAACAGGGCCCAGAATGCATTGCAAATCCAGAACTAGAGTCGGTCTCTGGGGAACTCATCACCCGGGTATTTTCTGTTATATTTAATTAGTGTTTTAGTTCCTGGAAGCATGACGCCTGAGCAGGTTCTCGCTAGTTGTAGATAATTACATGCTCAGCGTGCCACCTGCACGCCTCACATTGTATACGTGACAGGCTGGAATTAGAGCATCAGCTCTTATGCCAAACACTGAGCGGTATGTTGCTCTGTTACCCTGACACAGAAAACTTGTAAGGATTTGGGTTCCTCGGTGCCCAGCATGCAACAAATTTGGAACCCAGGAACAGCTTCCCCAGTCGATAGTGTATCTAATACTTAGCCCATTTTTCAAGGACACAGCTTAGATTCAGGATACCAAGGGTTAATAGCTTATTAAAAGTAATAAACCCCTTCCTCCATTCTTAGAATAGACCATTCCTCAAGAAGGAACACACGTTGGTTATGTGTAACCAAACCGAGCAACACTTTATTGTTCCCACAAGTTAGATCAGTAAGGTAACCTATCACCCCCTTCCGTGGACAAGCAATGCCTGGCCAATACATAATCGCTTGTTTGATCTAACCCATGTGATTTTGATTGACAGGCTTGTGTTTATGTCTCCAGATACCCGAGGGGGTGGTTATCTGCCTGGTTACGCTTGTAAAACGTTACAACTTTTATTGGGGTAATTACTGAGCTGGGGACCAGAGACAAAGTGGGCAAAATGGCCTTATACATTGATCCAACACTGGAGATGTGGGTGGGGAGTTGAGGGCCACCATGGCATTTGTGGAAAGCCCAATACATCATAATAACATCACCAATAATACTAAGTGTATGATTGAAACTGTATTAATAAAATACCCAGACTACATCTTGTGTTTGTGTTCGTCTCTCAGTGACCTCATGGGCCATAACTCACCATGTTGATCCACTTGGTATTCATGGCAGATATACTGGAGTGGGTTGCCAGTTCCTTCTCCAGTGGACCACAGCATACGGTTTCTTGTATTCCTAGGTGGTCTTCCATCCAAGTACTGACCAGGCCCAACAAGCCTACATGGCTTCAGGGTGGTGTGACCTCTTGGTTCTCTGGACCTTGGTTCACTGGCATTGAACCCAGATTGCAGTGGTGAGAGCCCCAAATCCTAACCATTGGGCAAGCAGGGAACCCGGTCCAACATTATACCCCACATAATCATAAAAAAGTGTTGCAGTCCCTTAAAGCAAGTCTAATGGCAATTGCAATAGCGTTTGAGGTTGGTAGTCAGATGGGCTAGTGTCCCTCCATGAACAGTGGATCTCAAAAAAAAACATGTGTCCAGGGGGCTGTGACAATATTGTTTTGGGCCATATAGGGTCCTTGGTGGAGGGTTCAGGGAAGTCCCACCCCGGCCCCAAAAAGAGTGTTGGGACATTATTATTATGTATAAATACATTAAATTAACCAAACAATCCACATCTGAGCTAAGAGCTTCATCAACAGCAATTATGATTAGCAGTGGGGGGGCGATTGATAAATAAATAAGATGAGGCTTTAAGTCCATTGACTTAAGTGCAGTTGCATGTAAAAAAAAAAATACTGGGCATGCTCAGATCTAGGTAACCACACTCAAGACAATAGACTCGAAGTCTATTAGGTGGATCAGAAACGCTAATATAAAATGGCAAACGTCAATGTAAGTTTACTGAAGGATAATGCAATGTGTTATAATAACCGGATCAATTCTCATTCTTTGGCACACTGCCAAAACGGATAATATGCCTTTAAGAAAATGATGTCAATTTCCTTATGACTGGGGTGGGGGAGAGATAAGAGAGCAAGGTGTGGTGGGGAGAGTTTAATGAGAGGGAAAGGACAGGTTGCCTTACAAGGCCACTCTGCTGATATATGGAGGTGGATACATTTAGGAGCCAGAAAGGTGTTCTAGGAGCCTGGATGGAAGCCCTTCATTGGGCTGCATTATATTTTTTGGACAAATATTTAGCAGCCAGGACTATTTTTTAGGAGCCAGACCGTTTCTAGGAATTATGAGAGGGGGCGGGGGAATAAGGAGAGGGAAATAATCATAGGGAGGAGAGGAGGGCGGAAGAGATGGAGAGAGAAGGAGTGAAGGAGGAAATCAGGAGAGGGAAATAATTATATGGAGGAGAGGAGGGCGGAAGAGATGGAGAGAGAAGGAGTGAAGCTAGGAAATCAGGAGAGGGAAATAATTATATGGAGGAGAGGAGGGCGGAAGAGATGGAGAGAGAAGGAGTGAAGGAGGAAATCAGGAGAGGGAAATAATTATATGGAGGAGAGGAGGGTGGAAGAGATGGAGAGAGAAGGAGTGAAGGAGGAAATCAGGAGAGGGAAATAATTATATGGAGGAGAGGAGGGTGGAAGAGATGGAGAGGGAAGGAGTTAGGGAGGAAATTATAAGGAGAGGGAAATAATTATATGGAGGAGAGGAGGGCGGAAGAGATGGAGTGAGAAGGAGTTAGGGAGGAAATAAGGAGAGGAAAATAGTGATAGGAAGGAGAGGAGGGTGGAAGAGATGGAGAGGGAAGGAGTGAGGGAGGAAATTATAAGGAGAGGGAAATAATTATATGGAGGAGAGGAGGGCGGAAGAGATGGAGTGAGAAGGAGTTAGGGAGGAAATAAGGAGAGGAAAATAGTGATAGGGAGGAGAGGAGGGTGGAAGAGATGGAGAGGGAAGGAGTGAGGGAGGAAATAAGGAGAGGGAAATAATTCTATGGAGGAGAGGAGGGCGGAAGAGATGGAGTGAAGGAGGAAATTATAAGGAGAGGGAAATAATTATAGGGAGGAGAGGAGGGTGGAAGAGATGGAGAGAGAAGGAGTGAGGAAGGAATTAAGGAGAGGGAAATAATTATGGGGCGGAGAGGAGGGTGGAAGAGATGGAGAGGAAAGGAGTTAGGAAGGAAATAAGGAGAGGGAAATAATTATAGGGACGAGAGGAGGGTGGAAGAGATGGAGAGGGAAGGAGTGAGGGAGGAAATGATCATAGGGAGGAGAGGATGGATGAGGAATGGGGAGAAGAATAATGAGACTATGTGATTATGGTGGGGGAAGGCGAGACGAAAGGGATTGTGGGGGAGAGGGGGAAAGCGATAATGAGGATAGAAAGAGGAGGAGAGAAGGAAAGTGTTTGGGGGAGGAGAGAGAAAAGGGATTGTGGTGGGGGAGAGGGAAAGGTAAAAAAGAGAGTGGGAAAGAGTTTTGTGGAGGAGAAAGAAAAGGGATTGTGGTGGGGGAGAGGGGAAGATTGTGGGGGAGGAGAGCGGAAAAGGTGGTGAGAGATCAGAGGGAGATGGAAAGTGGTAGATGGTTATAATAATGAAGGAAATAAAGTGTAAAAAAGAGAGGAATGGGAATAGATTTGGGGCATTAAATGATAAAGGAGAGGGAAGGAAAACGGGGAGAGTAAAACAATGCAGAGTGGGAAATAACTGGAGAGAAATTGGAGTGAAAAAATTGAGGTAAAAATCGAAATGATGTAGAGAGTGATAATTAGGGGAGGTTGAAGGTAGACTGACCAATGATGGGGAGGACTAATCAGATGGGGGGGTGGTCAGAGATTTAGATACAACCATTGTACCCCTAATGTGGTAGTTGTGAGTTAATAAGAGACCTCAGGGAAGAGGTGGGGGGGGGGGGGGGGGGGCGATGTTGAGAGACAGGAAATGAAATCTGAGCAGATGAATGGAACAATGAATGGAGGGGAGAATAGGGGGTAGTAATTAAAGGGACATGGGCATTGGTATCTCTTATATCTGTTGCATCTGAAAGAGGGTATGTGATAATGTACTGTGGCATGTTTTCTTTTTTTTTCAAATGGAGACATGCCCTTTATGGGAAATTAGTGTGTATATATATATATATATATATATATATATATATATATATATATATATATACTAAAGTCATGCTTGTCTGCCAATGAGATCTATATACATACATACACTCTCTGCACTTCCTGTTCGTATCGATGATGTTTAAACAGGTTTTACTTAATATTTGTTCAAGCAAAGTGTGCCCTTTTTAATCGACTGCCTTTAACTTGAGGGGGAGGGTTATCTACTGAGGCTTACTCTTCTTTTGGTTTCTATTATGAAGTGGCTAGTCTCTCAACCAAACTGAATAGAGACTGGATTGTGACAGTATGTCTGCTACCTGTGACAAACCAGGGGTGAGGGGTCCTATTTAAACCTAAAACCACCTGTCTTCAGCTACAAGATTACACCCCTGGATTGTAAGGATTTGGGTTTCTTGGTACCGACAATGCAATTCAGGGCCAGAACTCCGTATCAACCAGTTTATTAACAATAATAAATGATTATTATAATTATTATTATAATTAACTCACTGGGTTACCAAGACAAAGTGTCCTGATTGGGGATTGCTGTGCAGTACAGGGTCAGGGGTAGTACCAAGTTGGAGTCTTACTACCAGCATGGTATGGCAGATACAATCGTGGCAGAAACATGGAAACAGATCTCTTTCTCCCTCCACAAACTCTTATTTCTAATGAGCGACAGTGTATTCATAAGATTACAAAGTGACCATGAGCCTGTTAGGCCCAAATATCCTCAGAAAAGGAGGACCAGGGTACATGACCAGGGCCTGAGGCCCAACACTACATCACACATAATGTAACAAAAGTGTCACAGTCCCTTAAAGTCTCATGGTCAGTGTAATAACATTTGAGGTTTGTAGCCACGT
>CM050170.1:65592148-65593790 GCA_027410445.1 Discoglossus pictus
CACACATACAGTGACACATTGATGCACCTACAGTGATACAATGACACACTAACACACATACAGTGATACAATGACACACTAACACACATACAGTGATACAATGACACACTAACACACATACAGTGACACATTGATGCACCTACAGTGATACAATGACACACTAACACATATACAGTGATACAATGACACACTAACACACATACAGTGACACATTGATGCACCTACAGTGATACAATGACACACTAACACACATACAGTGATACAATGACACACTAACACACATACAGTGACACATTGATGCACCTACAGTGATACAATGACACACTAACACACATACAGTGATACAATGACACACTAACACACATACAGTGACACATTGATGCACCTACAGTGATACAATGACACACTAACACACATACAATGACACATTTATAAACACACAGTAACACACATACAGTGACACATTGATGCACCTACAGTGATACAATGACACACTAACACACATACAGTGATACAATGACACACTAACACACCTACAGTGATACAATGACACACTAACACACATACAGTGATACAATGACACACTAACACACATACAGTGACACATTGATGCACCTACAGTGATACAATGACACACTAACACACATACAATGACACATTTATAAACACACAGTAACACACATTCAGTGACACATTGATGAACCTACAGTGATACAATGACACACTAACACACATACAGTGATACAATGACACACTAACACACATACAGTGACACATTGATGCACCTACAGTGATACAATGACACACTAACACACATACAATGACACATTTATAAACACACAGTAACACACATTCAGTGACACATTGATGAACCTACAGTGATACAATGACACACTAACACACATACAGTGATACAATGACACACTAACACACATACAGTGACACATTGATGCACCTACAGTGATACAATGACACACTAACACACATACAATGACACATTTATAAACACACAGTAACACACATTCAGTGACACATTGATGAACCTACAGTGATACAATGACACACTAACACACATACAGTGACACAATGACACACTAACACACATACAGTGATACAATGACACACTAACCCACATACAGTGACACAATGATGAACATACAGTGACACATTGACACACTAACACACATACAGTGACACATAGACACACTAACACACATACAGTGGCACATTGACACACTAACACACATACAGTGGCACATTGACACACTAACACACATACAGTGACACATTGACACACTAACACACATACAGTGACACATTGACACACTAACACACATACAGTGGCACATTGACACACTAACACACATACAGTGACACATTGACACACTAACACACATACAGTGACACATTGACACACTAACACACATACAGTGGCACATTGACACACTAACACACATACAGTGACACATTGACACACTAACACACATACAGTGGCACATTGACACACTAACACACATACAGTGACACATTGACACACTAACCCACATACAGTGACACATTGATGAACATACAGTGACACATTGACACACTAACACACATACAGTGATACAATGACACACTAACACACATACAGTGACACAAT
>CM050170.1:65594287-65627606 GCA_027410445.1 Discoglossus pictus
TCTCTCTCTCTCCCTTCTCTCTCTCTTCTCTCCCCTTCTCTCTCTCTCTCTCTCTCTCTCCCCTTCTCTCTCTCTCTCTCTCTCTCTCCCCTTCTCTCTCTCCTCTCCCCTTCTCTCTCTCTCTCTCCCCTTCTCTCTCTCTCTCTCTCATACTCTCTCTCTTCTCATATTCTCTCTCTCTTTCTCTCTCTCTCTCTCATACTCTCATATCATACTCTCTCCTCTCTCGCTCTCTCTCTCTCGCGCTCTCTCTCTCTCGCGCTCTCTCTCTCTCGCGCTCTCTCTCTCTCGCGCTCTCTCTCTCCGCGCTCTCTCTCTCTCTCTCGCGCTCTCTCTCTCTCGCGCTCTCTCTCTCTCGCGCTCTCTCTCTCTCGCGCTCTCTCTCTCTCGCGCTCTCTCTCTCTCGCGCTCTCTCGCGCTCTCTCTCTCTCGCGCTCTCTCTCTCTCGCGCTCTCTCTCTCTCGCGCTCTCTCTCTCTCGCGCTCTCTCCTCTCGCGCGCTCTCTCTCGCGCGCTCTCTCTCGCGCGCGCGCGCTCTTCTCTCTCTCTCTGCGCGCGCAGGCGCGGCGCGCGCGCTCTCTCTCTCCTCTCTCTCTCTCTCTCTCGCGCGCGCGCCCCTCTCTCTCTCTCTCTCTCTCTCTCTCATACTCTCATATTCTCTCTCTCTCTCCAGGCAGGGAGACTGTGAAGTTACAAGCTAAATTACTATTCAATTGGTATCTTTTTGTGGCCTACAAATGGTTTTCGAGTTACAGGCTTGAAAAAAATGGCGACAGTTAAAACCTGTAACTAATAGCCTGCAAATCAATTTCCCCAAGCCTGCAAATGTTTTCACCCCTGTAAATGGCAAATGAGACAGAGGGAGAGGGAGGGCAAAGAGAGACAGGGGAGGGAGAGAGGGAGGGGGGGAGACAAAGGGGAGGGAGATGGGGGGAAAGAGGTACATGGGAGGGAGATGGGCGGAAGAGGTACATGGGAGGGGGGAAGAGATACAGGGGAGGGAGAGGGGAAAAGAGACACGGGACGGAGGGGGGGAAAGAGACACGGGACGGAGAGGGGGGAGGGGAAAGAGACACGGGAGGAGAGGGGGGGGGGGGAAGAGACACGGGACGGAGAGGGGGGGGAAAGAGACACGGGACGGAGGGGGGGGGAAAGAGACACGGGGTGAGAGATACAGAGGGGGGAGAGGGGGAAAGAGACACAGAGGGGGGAAAGAGACACAGAGAGGGGGGAAAGAGACACAGAGAGGGGGGAAGAGACAGAGGAGGGGGGACAGAGACAGAGAGAGGGGGGAAAGAGACAGAGAGAGGGGGGAAAGAGACAGAGAGAGGGGGGAAAGAGACAGAGGAGGGGGGAAAGAGACAGAGAGAGGGGAGGGAGAGGGGGCAAAGAGACACAGGGGAGGGAGAGGGGCCAAAGAGACACAGGGGAGGGAGAGGGGCCAAAAGAGACACAGGGGAGGGAGAGGAG
This sequence comes from Discoglossus pictus, assembly GCA_027410445.1. Classification (NCBI taxonomy): domain Eukaryota; kingdom Metazoa; phylum Chordata; class Amphibia; order Anura; family Alytidae; genus Discoglossus; species Discoglossus pictus. Next base: position 65,595,757 of record CM050170.1, read on the forward strand.
AGAAAGAGAGACAGGGGAGGCAGTGGTGTAAGAGACACGGGGAGAGAAAAAGGAAATATTATCCTGTCATTTGTGACAGGAGGCCCGCAATGGGCGCTCATTACGAGGCCTGCAATGGGTGCTGAAGGAGCTCATTGCAAAGCTCTCAGAGAGGAGTGAGAGCATGGTGTGGCAAACAACAGGATTGCGAGACTTGCAAATATAAGGCCGTCATTTTTGACGGGAAAGTCGCTCGCACATTAATAAAAATGGACTAGTAATAAGACTCTCCTTTATTTGCTGTGAATGTAATGTGTGACCCGCCCTCTGATACCGCACTGTATTTGCTACAGTAACACAGCCTTTATATTTCTCTGTCTATAGAATGAGGAAGGTGCCTGGGCCATATTCACCCTAAAGTAGGAGCTATTTCACTTGTGTGAGGACTTGATCTTATTAGATCTATGTTGCCTTTTCCAGCTTCTTCACTGTGATTCTTCTGGCTTGCTCTACATGATGTGCGGAGCACAGGCAAAAACTAGGTGTTATTCCTTCTTTGTTCCTAAAACTCAAAGGAAAATGTAGAAGAATTTGTACAATAAAACAAAAATACAAGTGTTTAGAAGGGACCTTTGGACTTCTCTTCCTAGGCACATTCCTTCAGATCCTTAAAGGGACCATAAATGAAATGTATTGTGTGGTTCTTTTGAGTACTGCAGGGCTTCTAGTGAAAATGTGGCCGCATATTCCTTCTGTACATGGATTAGAGTGTGTGTTCTCCTAGTGTGCTACTAGGTCTCATGGGCATTGTGTTTGTAGGTGTGTGTGTTTGTTAGTGTGGACCCTTTATGTCTTGTGAAACCTAGATTTGATGGCCCTTATGCTTACCCCGGGCATGCTTGAATTCCTTTCCTGTGTTTGTCCCTTACCATTTCTACTAACATGCTGTTCGTTTATCTACTACCCCTGTATATAATAGCAGGACTTTTACATATGATCTCTGATGAGTCATAGGCCTCTTGTTCTTGCACGCTTCTTTTTTCCTTGAAGATCTTCCCTCCTGATTGTGTGTGTGTCAGTCCCCTCTTGTTACTATTCCTGCATGGGATTTTCCTTTTTTATAATATTACTAAGAGGTTAATACTAGTAGTAAATGGTATACATAGAGCCAAGGCTGGACAGAACTGGCTCCTTATTAATCACAGACACACAAAGTGATACCATTGAACACATACAGTGATAGTGATACACTGACATATTGATGAACACACACAGTAACCACAAGACACAGTAACACACATATCAGTGACAACATTGATGAACCTCTACAGTGATACAATGACACACTAACCACATCATACAGTGATACAATGACACACTAACACACATACAGTGACACAATGATGCACTACAGTGATACAATGACACACTAACACACATACAGTGATACAATGACACTAACACACATACAGTGATACAATGACACACTAACCACATACAGTGACACATTGATGCACCTACAGTGATACAATGACAACTAACACATATACAGTGATACAATGACACATAACACACATACAGTGACACATTGATGCACTACAGTGATACAATGACACACTAACACACATACAGTGATACAATGACACACTAACACACATACAGTGACACATTGATGCACCTACAGTGATACAATGACACACTAAACACACTTACAGTGATACAATGACACACAACACATACAGTGACACATTGATGCACCTACAGTGATACAATGACACACTAACACACATACAATGACACATTTATAAAACACAGTAAACACATACAGTGACACATTGATGCACCTACAGTGATACAATGACACATAACAACATACAGTGATACAATGACACACTAACACACCTACAGTGATACAATGACACACTAACACACACTACAGTGATACAATGACACACTAACACACATACAGTGACACATTTGATTGCACCTACAGCTGATACAATGCACACTAACTACACACATACAATGACACATTCTATAAACACACAGTAACCCACATTCAGTGACACATTGAATGAACCTACAGGATACAATGGACACACTAACACACATACAGTGATACAATGACACACTAACACACTACAGCTGACACATTGATGCACCCCTACAGTGATACAATGACACACTAACACACATACAATGACACATTTATAAACACACCAGCTAACACACATTCCAGTGACCACATTGATGAACCTACTCAGTGATACAATGACACACTAACCACACAATACAGTGATACAATGACACACTAACACACATACCAGTGACACATTGATGCACCCTACAGTGATACAACTGACACACTAACACATCATACAAGTTGAACACAATTTATAAACACACAGTAACACACATTCAGTGACACATTGATGAAACCTACGTGATACATGACACACTAACACACATACAGTGACACAATGACACACTAACACACATACAGTGATACAATGACACACTAACCACATACAGTGACACATTGATGAACATACAGTGACACATTGACACACTAACACACATACAGTGACACATTGACACACTAACACACATACAGTGGCACATTGACACACTAACACACATACAGTGGCACATTGACACACTAACACACATACAGTGACACATTGACACACTAACACACATACAGTGACACATTGACACACTAACACACATACAGTGGCACATGACACACTACACACATACAGTGACACATTGACACACTAACACACATACAGTGACACATTGACACACTAACACACATACAGTGGCACATTGACACACTAACACATACAGTGACACATTGACACACTAACACACATACAGTGGCACATTGACACACTAACACACATACAGTGACACATTGACACACTAACCCACATACAGTGACACATTGATGAACATACAGTGACACATTGACACACTAACACACATACAGTGATACAATGACACACTAACACACATACAGTGACACATTGACACACTAACACACACATACAGTGGCACATTGACACACTAAACACATACAGTGACACATTGACACACTAACACAACATACAGTGACACATTGACACACTAACACACATACAGTGGCACATTGACACACTAACACACATACAGTGACACATTGACACACTAACACACATACAGTGACACATTGACACACTAACACACATACAGTGGCACATTGACACACTAACACACATACAGTGACACATTGACACACTAACACACATACAGTGGCACATTGACACATAACACACATACAGTGGCACATTGACACACTAACACACATACAGTGGCATTGACACACTAACACACATACAGTGACACATTGACACACTAACACACATACAGTGGCACATTGACACACACTAACACACATACAGTGACACATTGACACACTAACACACATACAGTGACACATTGACACACTAACCACATACAGTGCACATTGACACACTAACACACATACAGTGACACATTGACACACTAACACACATACAGTGACACATTGACACACTAACAACATACAGTGGCAATTGACACACTAACACACATACAGTGACACATTGACACACTAACACACATACAGTGGCACATTGACACCTAACACACATACAGTGACACATTGAACACTAACCCACATACAGTGACACATTGATGAACATACAGTGACACATTGACACACTAACACACATACAGTGATACAATGACACACTAACACACATACAGTGACACATTGATGAACATACAGTGACACATTGACACACTAACACACATACAGTGATACAATGACACGCTAACACACATACAGTGATACAGTGACACACTAACACACATACAGTGATACAGTGACACACACACGTCAGGTCGCGGCTGCTCGCAGCTCTCAAGGTTATCTGTATCACTATGTCCTCTAATTAACTGATAACAGAATTATATTTCCTGCAGTAAATACCCTGCCAGTTTTTCCACCTCTTTATCCCTCTTTTCTCCCTATCTACTTCTCTTTCTATCCCTTCACCCTCTCTGATCCTCAATTTATTTTGTCTGTCCTCTTTCTACCCCTTTTCTCTCTCTTACCATTTTCTCCACCATCTCTCCTTTTAACTACCCCCTTCACTCTATCCCCCATCTCTCTCTGTCCTCTATCTCCTATCACTGTACTTCTCCCTCCCCATTACTCCCCCCATGTTTCTCTTCTCGCTCTCTCTATCCCTCATCTCCCTCTTTGTCTCTCTTCTTGCTCCCTTCTGTCTTTCCCATTCCATTCCTTTAGCACTCTATTCTCTTTTCTTCGCCTGTCTCTCTCTCTCTCCCTTCCTCCTCCTTTCTGGTCCTCTTCTTTCTCATTTCCCCTTTCTCACATCTCTCCTCTCTCTCATTACCACAGTGTCTCATCACATCTCTCCTCTCTCTCATTACCACAGTGTCTCATCACATCTCTCCTCTCTCATTACCACAGTGTCTCATCACATCTCTCCTCTCTCTTACCCAGTGTCTCATCACATCTCTCCGCTCTCTCATTACCACAGTGTCTCATCACATCTCTCCTTCTCATTACCACAGTGTCTCATCACATCTCTCTCTCTCATTACCACAGTGTCTCATCACATCTCTCCTCTCTCTCATTACCACAGTGTCTCATCACATCTCTCCTCTCTCTCATTACCACAGCGCCTCATCAAATCTCTCTCTCATTACCACAGCGCCTCATCAAATCTCTCTCTCATTACCACAGCGTCTCATCACATCTCTCCTCTCTCTCATTACCACAGTGCCTCATCAAATCTCTCTCTATTACCACAGCGTCTCATTACCACAGCGTCTCATCACATCTCTCCTCTCTCTCATTACCACAGTGTCTCATCACATCTCTCCTCTCTCTCATTACCACAGTGCCTCATCACAATCTCCTCTCTCTCATTACACAGTGTCTCATCACATCTCTCCTCTCTTCATTACCACAGTGTCTCATCACATCTCTCCTCTCTCATTACCACAGTGCCTCATCACATCCTCTCTCTTCATTACCACAGTGTCTCATCACATCTCTCCTCTTCTTCATTACCACAGTGCCTCATCATATCTCTCCTCTCTCTCATTTACCACGCGTCTCATCACATCTCTCCTCTCTCTCATTACCACAGTGTCTCATCAATCTCTCTCTCTCTCATTACCACAGTGCCTATCACATCTCTCCTCTCTCTCATTACCACAGTGTCTCATCACATCTCTCTTCTCTCATTACCACAGTGTCTCATCACATCTCTCCTCTCTCTCATTACCACAGTGTCTCATCACATCTCTCTCTTCATTACACAGTGTCTCATCACTTCTCTCCTCTCTCATTACCACAGCGTCTCATCACATCTCTCCTCTCTCTCATTACCACAGTGTCTCATCACATCTCTCCTCTCTCATTACCACAGTGTCTCATCACATCTCTCCTCTCTCTCATTACCACAGCGTCTCATCACATCTCTCCTCTCTCTCATTACCACAGCGTCTCATCACATCTCTCCTCTCTCATTACCACAGTGTCTCATCACATCTCTCCTCTCTCATTACCACAGTGTCTCATCACATCTCTCCTCTCTCATTACCACAGTGCCTCATCACATCTCTCTCTCTCTCATTACCACAGCGTCTCATCACATCTCTCCTCTCTCATTACCACAGCGCCTCATCACATCTCTCCTCTCTCATTACCACAGTGTCTCATCACATCTCTCCTCTCTCATTACCACAGTGTCTCATCATCTCTCCTCTCTCTCATTACCACAGTGCCTCATCACATCTCTCTCTCTCATTACCACAGTGCCTCATCACATCTCTCCTCTCTCTCATTACCACAGTGTCTCATCTTCCTCTTCTCTCATTACCACAGTGTCTCATCACATCTCTCCTCTCTTCATTACCACAGTGCCTCATCACATCTCTCCTCTCTCATTACCACAGCGTCTCATCAATCTCTCTTCTCATTACCACAGTGTCTCATACATCTCTCCTCTCTCTCATTACCACAGTGTCTCATCACATCTCTCCTCTCTCTCATTACCACAGCGCTCATCACATCTCTCCTCTTCTCATTACCACAGGGTCTCATCACATCTCTCCTCTCTCTCATTAACAGCGTCTCATCACATCTCTCCTCTCTCTCATTACCACAGGTCTCATCACATCTCTCTCTCTTCATTACCACGCGTCTCATCACATCTCTCTCCTCTCTCATTACCACAGTGTCTCATCACATCTCTCCTCTCTCTCAACACTTCTCTCTCTCTCTCTCATTACCACAGTGTCTCATCACATCTCTCCTCTCTCTCATTACCACAGTGCCTCATCACATCTCTCTCATTACCACAGCGTCTCATCACATCTCTCCTCTCTCTCATCACATCTCTCCTCTCTCACTTACTCACAGTGTCTCATCACATCTCTCTCTCTCTCTCATTACCACAGCGTCTCATCACATCTCTCCACTCTCTCATTACCACAGTGCCTCTTCTCACTTCTCTCCTCTCTCTCATCTACCACAGCTGTCTTCCACTCACATCTCTCCTCTCACTCATTACCAACAGTGTCTCATCACATCTCTCCTCTCTCTCATTACCACGAGCCTCATCACATCTCTCTCCTCTCTCATTACCACAGTGTCTCATCACATCTCTCCTCTCTCTCATCACATCTCTCCTCTCTCATTACACAGTGTCTCATCACATCTCTCCTCTCTCTCATTACCACAGTGTCTCATCACATCTCATCCTCTCTCTCATTACCACACAGTGTCTCATCACATCTCTCACTCTTCTCATTACCACCAGTGTCTCATCACAATCTCTCACTCTCTCTCATTACCACAGTGTCTCATCACATCTCTCCTCTCCTCATTACCCACAGCGCCTCATCACATCTCTCTCATTACCACAGCGTCTCATCACATCTCCTCTCTCTCATTACCACAGTGTCTCATCACATCTCTCCTCTCTCTCATTACCACAGTGCCTCATCACATCTCTCCTCTCTCATTACCACAGCGTCTCATCACATCTCTCCTCTCTCTCATTACCACAGTGTCTCATCACATCTCTCTCTCATTACCACAGCGTCTCATCACATCTCTCCTCTCTCTCATTACCACAGCGTCTCATCACATCTCTCCTCTCTCTCATTACCACAGTGTCTCATCACATCTCTCCTCTCTCATTACCACAGTGTCTCATCACATCTCTCCTCTCTCATTACCACAGCGTCTCATCACATCTCTCCTCTCTCTCATTACCACAGTGTCTCATCACATCTCTCCTCTCTCTCATTACCACAGTGTCTCATCACATCTCTCCTCTCTCATTACCACAGTGTCTCATCACATCTCTCCTCTCTCTCATTACCACAGTCTCTCATCACATCTCTCCTCTCTCATTACCACAGTGTCTCATCACATCTCTCCTCTCTCATTACCACAGCGCCTCTCATCTCTCCTCTCTCATTACCACAGTGTCTCATCACATCTCTCCTCTCTCATTACCACAGTGCCTCATCACATCTCTCCTCTCTCATTACCACAGTGTCTCATCACATCTCTCCTCTCTCATTACCACAGTGTCTCATCACATCTCTCCTCTCTCATTACCACAGTGCCTCATCACATCTCTCCTCTCTCTCATTACCACAGTGTTCATCACATCTCTCCTCTCTCTCATTACCACAGTGCCTCATCACATCTCTCCTCTCTCTCATTACCACAGTGTCTCATAACATCTCTCCTCTCTCTCATTACCACAGTGCCTCATCACATCTCCTCTCTCTCATTACCACAGTGTCTCATCACTTCTCTCTCTCATTACCACAGTGTCTTCACATCTTCCTCTCTCTCATTACCACAGTGCCTCATCACATCTCTCCTCTCTCATTACCACAGTGCCTCATCACATCTCTCCTCCTCATCATTTCCACAGTGCCTCATCACATCTCTCTCTATCTCATTACCACAGTGCCTCATCACATCTCTCCTCTCTCTCATTACCACAGTGTCTCATCACATCTCTCCTCTCTCATTACCACAGTGTCTCATCACATCTCTCCTCTCTCTCATTGACCACAGCGTCTCATCACATCTCTTCCTCTCTCTCATTACCACAGTGTCTCATCACATCTCTCCTCCTCTCTCATTACCACAGTGTCTCATCACATCTCTCCTCTTCTCATTACCACAGTGTCTCATCACATCTCTCCTCTCTCATTACCACAAGCTGTCCTCATCACATCTCTCCCTCACTCCATTACCACAGATGCCTTCATCACATCTCTCCTCTCTCTCATTACACAGTGTCTCATCACATCTCTCCTCTCTCTCATTACCCAACAGTTGTCTCATCACATCTCTCCTCTCTCTCATTACCACAGTGTCTCATCCACATCTCTCCTCTCTCTCATTACCACAGCGTCTCATCACATCTCTCCTCTTCTCTCATTACCACAGCGTCTCATACATCTCTCCTCTCTTCATTACCACAGTGTCTCATCACATCTCTCCTCTCTCTCATTACCCAGGCTCATCACATCTCTCCTCTCTCTCATTACCACAGGTCTTCCATATCTCTCTCTCTCATTACCACAGTGCCTCATCACATCTTCCTCTCTCTCATTACCACAGTGTCTCATCATCTCTCCTCTCTCTCATTACCACAGCGTCTCATCACATCTCTCCTCTCTCTCATTACCACAGTGTCTCATCACATCTCTCTCTCTCTCATTACCACAGCGTCTCATCACATCTCTCCTCTCTCTCATTACCACAGTGCCTCATCACATCTCTCCTCTCTCTCATTACCACAGCGTCTCATCAAATCTCTCTCTCATTACCACAGCGTCTCATCACATCTCTCCTCTCTCTCATTACCACAGCGCCTCATCACATCTCTCCTCTCTCTCATTACCACAGTGTCTCATCACATCTCTCCTCTCTCTCATTACCACAGTGTCTCATCACATCTCTCCTCTCTCATTACCACAGCGTCTCATCACATCTCTCCTCTCTCATTACCACAGTGTCTCATCACATCTCTCCTCTCTCATTACCACAGCGTCTCATCACATCTCTCCTCTCTCTCATTACCACAGCGTCTCATCACATCTCTCCTCTCTCTCATTACCACAGTGTCTCATCACATCTCTCCTTCTTCTATTACCCAGTGTCTCATCACATCTCTCCTCTCTCTCATTACCACAGTGTCTTCATCACATCTCTCTCTCTCATTACACAGCAGTTCTCATCACATCTCTCCTCTCTCATTACCACAGCGTCATCACACTCTCTCCTCTCTCTCATACCACAGTGTCTCATCACATCTCTCCTCTCTCTCTTTACCACAGTGTCTCATCACATCTCTTCTCTCTCATTACCACAGTGTCTCATCACATCTCTCCTCTCTCTCATTACCACAGTGTCTCATCACATCTCTCCTCTCTCATTACCACAGCGTCTCATCACATCTCTCCTCTCTCTCATTACCACAGTGCCTCATCACATCTCTCCTCTCTCATTACCACAGTGTCTCATCACATCTCTCCTCTCTCATTACCACAGCGTCTCATCACATCTCTCCTCTCTCTCATTACCACAGCGTCTCATCACATCTCTCCTCTCTCTCATTTACCACAGTGTTCATCACATCTCTCCTCTCTCTCATTACCCAGCGCTCATCACATCTCTCCTCTCTCTCATTACCACAGTGTCTCATCACATCTCTCCTCTCTCTCATTACCACAGCGTCTCATCACATCTCTCCTCTCTCTCATTACCAGCGTCTCATTACATCTCTCCTCTCTCTCATTACCACAGTGTCTCATCACATCTCTCCTCTCTCTCATTACCACAGCGTCTCATCACATCTCTCCTCTCTCTCATTACCACAGTGTCTCATCACATCTCTCCTCTCTCTCATTACCACAGCGTCTCATCACATCTCTCCTCTCTCATTACCACAGCGCCTCATCACATCTCTCCTCTCTCTCATTACCACAGTGTCTCATCACATCTCTCCTCTCTCATTACCACAGCGTCTCATCACATCTCCCCTCTCTCATTACCACAGTGTCTCATCACATCTCTCCTCTCTCTCATTACCACAGCGTCTCATCACATCTCTCCTCTCTCTCATTACCACAGCGTCTCATCACATCTCTCCTCTCTCTCATTACACAGTGTCTCATCAATCTCTCCTCTCTCTCATTACCACAGCGCCTCATCACATCTCCTCCCTCTCTCATTACCACAGTGTCTCATCACATCTCTCCTCTCTCATTACCACAGTGTCCTCATCACATCTCTCCTCTCTCATCATTACACACAGCGCCTCATCACATCTACTCCTCCTCTCTCATTACCACAGTGTCTCATCACATCTCTCCTCTCTCTCATTACCACAGTGTCTCATCACATCTCTCCCTCTCTCTCTTACCCACAGCGTCTCATCCCATCTCTCCTCTCTCCTCATTACCACAGTGTCTCATCACATCTCTCCTCGCTCTCATTACCACAGCGCCTCATCACATCTCTCCTCTCTCATTACCACAGTGTCTCATCACATCTCTCCTCTCTCATTACCACAGTGTCTCATCACATCTCTCCTCTCTCTCATTACCACAGCGCCTCATCACATCTCTCCTCTCTCTCATTACCACAGTGTCTCATCACATCTCTCCTCTCTCTCATTACCACAGTGTCTCATCACATCTCTCCTCTCTCTCATTACCACAGTGTCTCATCACATCTCTCCTCTCTCATTACCACAGTGTCTCATCACATCTCTCCTCTCTCTCTTTACCACAGCGCCTCATCACATCTCTCCTCTCTCTCATTACCACAGTGTCTCATCACATCTCTCCTCTCTCTCATTACCACAGCGTCTCATCACATCTCTCCTCTCTCTCATTACCACAGCGTCTCATCACATCTCTCTCTCTCTCATTACACAGCGTCTCATCACATCTCTCCTCTCTCTCATTACCACAGTGTCTCATCACATCTCTCCTCTCTCATTACCACAGTGTCTCATCACACTCTCTCCTCTCTCTCATTACCACAGTGTCTCATCACATCTCTCCTCTCTCATCTTACCACAGTGTCTCATCACATCTCTCCTCTCTCATTACCACAGTGTCTCATCACATCTCTCCTCTCTCTCATTACCACAGCGTCTCATCACATCTCTCCTCTCTCTCATTACCACAGTGTCTCATCACATCTCTCCTCTCTCTCATTACCACAGTGTCTCATCACATCTCTCCTCTCTCTCATTACCACAGCGTCTCATCACATCTCTCCTCTCTCTCATTACCACAGCGCCTCATCACATCTCTCTTCTCTCTCATTACCACAGTGTCTCATCACATCTCTCCTCGCTCTCATTACCACAGTGTCTCATCACATCTCTCCTCTCTCATACCACAGTGTCTCATCACATCTCTCCTCTCTCATTACCACAGTGTCTCATCACATCTCTCCTCTCTCTCATTACCACAGTGTCTCATCACATCTCTCCTCTCTCATTACCACAGCGTCTCATCACATCTCTCCTCTCTCATTACCACAGAGTCTCATCACATCTCTCCTCTCTCTCATTACCACAGTGTCTCATCACATCTCTCCTCTCTCTCTTTACCACAGTGTCTCATCACATCTCTCCTCTCTCTCATTACCACAGTGTCTCATCACATCTCTCCTCTCTCTCATTACCACAGTGTCTCATCACATCTCTCCTCTCTCTCATTACCACAGTGCCTCATCACATCTCTCCTCTCTCTCATTACCACAGTGTCCTCATCACATCTCTCCTCTCTCTCATTACCACAGGTCTCATCACATCTCTCCTCTCTCTCATTACCTCAGTGTCTCATCACATCTCTCCTCTCTCTCATTACCACAGCGTCTCATCACATCTCTCCTCTCTCTCATTACCACAGCGTCTCATCACATCTCTCCTCTCTCTCATTACCACAGTGTCTCATCACATCTCTCCTCTCTCATTACCACAGTGTCTCATCACATCTCTCCTCTCTCTCATTACCACAGTGTCTCATCACATCTCTCCTCTCTCTCATTACCACAGTGTCTCATCACATCTCTCCTCTCTCTCATTACCACAGCGTCTCATCACATCTCTCCTCTCTCATTACCACAGCGTCTCATCACATTCTTCTCCTTCTCTCCTCATTACCACAGTGCCTCATCACATCTCTCCTCTCTCTCATTACCCACAGCGTCTCATCACATTCCTCCTCTCTCTCATTACCACAGCGCCTCATCACATCTCTCCTCTCTCACATTACCCACAGCGTCTCATCACATCTCTCTCCTCTCTCATTACCACAGTGCTCTCATCACATCTCTCCTCTCTCTCATTACCACAGTGTCTCATCACATCTCTTCCTCTCTTCATTACACAGCGTCTCATCACATCTCCCTCTCTCTCATTACCACAGCGTCTCATCACATCTCTCCTCTCTCTCATTACCACACGCGCCTTCATCACATTCACATCTCTCCTCTCTCTCATTACCACAGTGTCTCATCACATCTCTCCTCTCTCATTACCACAGGTCCTCATCACATCTTCCTCTCTCTCATTACCACAGTGTCTCATCACATCCTCCTCTCTCTCATTACACAGTGCTCATCACATCTCTCCTCTCTCTCATTACCACAGTGTCTCATCACATCTCTCCTCTTCTCTCATTACCACAGTGTCTCATCACATCATCCTCCTCTCTCTCATTACCACAGAGTCTCATCACATCTCTCTCTCTCTCTCATTACCACAGTGCCTCATCACATCTCTCCTCTCTCTCATTACCACAGTGTCTCATCACATCTCTCCTCTCTCTCATTACCACAGCGTCTCATCACATCTCTCCTCTCTCTCATTACCACAGCGTCTCATCACATCTCTCCTCTCTCTCATTACCACAGCGTCTCATCACATCTCTCCTCTCTCATTACCACAGCGCCTCATCACATCTCTCCTCTCTCTATTCCACAGCTGTCTCATCACATCTCTCCACTCTCTCATTACCACAGTGTCCTCAATCACATCTCCTCTCTCTCATTACCACGCGTGCTCATCATCAATCTCTCCTCTCTCTCATTACCACAGCGATCTCATCACATCTCTCCTCTCTCTCATTCCACCCGGGCCTCATCACATCTCTCCTCTCTCTCATTACCACAGCGTCTCATCACATCTCTCCTCTCTCATTACCACAGCGTCTCATCACATCTCTCCTCTCTCTCATTACCACAGTGTCTCATCACATCTCTCCTCTCTCATTACCACAGCGTCTCATCACATCTCTCCTCTCTCTCATTACCACAGTGTCTCATCACATCTCTCCTCTCTCATTACCACAGCGTCTCATCACATCTCTCCCTCTCTCTCATTACCAACAGTGTTCTCATCACATCTCTCCTCTCTCTCATTACCACAGCGCCTCATCACATCTCTCCTCTCTCTCATTACCACAGTGTCTCATCACATCTCTCCTCTCTCTCATTACCACAGTGTCTCATCACATCTCTCCTCTCTCTCATTACCACAGTGTCTCATCACATCTCTCCTCTCTCTCATTACCACAGTGCCTCATCACATCTCTCCTCTCTCTCATTACCACAGCGTCTCATCACATCTCTCCTCTCTCATTACCACAGTGTCTCATCACATCTCTCCTCTCTCTCATTACCACAGTGTCTCATCACATCTCTCCTCTCTCTCATTACCACAGTGTCTCATCACATCTCTCCTCTCTCATTACCACAGTGCCTCATCACATCTCTCCTCTCTCTCATTACCACAGTGTCTCATCACATCTCTCCTCTCTCTCATTACCACAGCGCCTCATCACATCTCTCCTCTCTCTCATTACCACAGTGTCTCATCACATCTCTCCTCTCTCTCATTACCACAGGCTCATCACATCTCTCCTCTCTTCATTACACAGTGTCTCATCACACTCTCTCCTCTCTCTCAATACCCACAGCGCTCTCATCACATCTCTCCTCTCTCTCATTACCACAGTGCTCTCATCACATCTCTCCTCTCTCTCATTACCACAGTGTCTCATCACATCTCTCCTCTCTCATTACCAACAGTGGCTCATCACATCTCTCCTCTCTCTGCATTACTCCCAGTGTCTCATCACATCTCTCCTCTCTCTCACTACCACAGAGCCTCATCACATCTCTCCTCTCTATCATTACCACAAGCGTCTCATCACATCTCTCATCCTCTCTCATTACCACAGTGTCTCATCACATCTCTCCTCTCTCTCATACCACAGTGTCCTCCATCACATCTCTCCTCTCTCTCATAACCAACAGAGTCTCTCACATCTCTCCTCTCTCTCATTACCACAGTGTCTCATCAACATCTCTCACTCTCTCATTACCACAGTGTCTCATCACATCTCTCCTCTCTCTCATTACCACAGTGTCTCATCACATCTCTCCTCTCTCTCATTACCACAGTGTCTCATCACATCTCTCCTCTCTCATTACCACAGTGTCTCATCACATCTCTCCTCTCTCATTACCACAGTGTCTCATCACATCTCTCCTCTCTCTCATTACCACAGTGTCTCATCACATCTCCTCTCTCTCATTACCACAGTGTCTCATCACATCTCTCCTCTCTCATTACCACAGTGTCTCATCACATCTCTCCTCTCTCTCATTACCACAGTGTCTCATCACATCTCTCCTCTCTCATTACCACAGCGTCTCATCACATCTCTCCTCTCTCTCATTAACCACAGTGCCCTCATCACATCTCTCCTCTCTCTCATTACCACAGTGTCTCATCACATCTCTACTCTCTCTCATTACCACAGCGTCTCATCACATCTCTCCTCTCTCTCATTACCACAGTGTCTCATCACATCTCTCCTCTCTCTCATTACCACAGCGCTCATCACATCTCTCCTCTCTCTCATTACCACAGTGTCTCATCACATCTCTCCTCTCTCTCATTACCACAGCGCCTCATCACATCTCTCCTCTCTCTCATTACCACAGTGTCTCATCACATCTCTCCTCTCTCATTACCACAGTGCCTCATCACATCTCTCCTCTCTCTCATTACCACAGCGTCTCATCACATCTCTCCTCTCTCTCATTACCACAGAGTCTCATCACATCTATCCTCTCTCTCATTACCACAGTGCCTCATCACATCTCTCCTCTCTCTCATTACCACAGTGTCTCATCACATCTCTCCTCTCTCTCATTACCACAGTGTCTCATCACATCTCTCCTCTCTCTCATTACCACAGTGCCTCATCACATCTCTCCTCTCTCTCATTACCACAGAGTCTCATCACATCTCTCCTCTCTCTCATTACCACAGTGTCTCATCACATCTCTCCTCTCTCTCATTACCACAGTGTCTCATCACATCTCTCCTCTCTCTCATTACCACAGTGCCTCATCACATCTCTCCACTCTCTCATTACCACAGCGTCTCATCACATCTCTCCTCTCTCATTACCACAGCGCCTCATCACATCTCTCCTCTCTCTCATTACCACAGTGTCTCATCACATCTCTCCTCTCTCTCATTACCACAGTGTCTCATCACATCTCTCCTCTCTCTCATTACCACAGCATCTCATCACATCTCTCCTCTCTCTCATTACCACAGTGTCTCATCACATCTCTCCTCTCTCTCATTACCACAGTGTCTCATCACATCTCTCCTCTCTCTCATTACCACAGCGTCTCATCACATCTCTCCTCTCTCTCATTACCACAGTGTCTCATCACATCTCTCCTCTCTCTCATTACCACAGTGCCTCATCACATCTCTCCTCTCTCTCATTACCACAGTGTCTCATCACATCTCTCCTCTCTCTCATTACCACAGTGTCTCATCACATCTCTCCGCTCTCTCATTACCACAGCGTCTCATCACATCTCTCCTCTCTCATTACCACAGTGTCTCATCACATCTCTCCTCTCTCATTACCACAGTGTCTCATCACATCTCTCCTCTCTCTCATTACCACAGTGTCTCATCACATCTCTCCTCTCTCTCATTACCACAGTGTCTCATCACATCTCTCCTCTCTCTCATTACCACAGTGTCTCATCACATCTCTCCTCTCTCTCATTACCACAGCGCCTCATCACATCTCTCCTCTCTCATTACCACAGCGTCTCATCACATCTCTCCTCTCTCATTACCACAGTGTCTCATCACATCTCTCCTCTCTCTCATTACCACAGCGCCTCATCACATCTCTCCTCTCTCATTACCACAGTGTCTCATCACATCTCTCCTCTCTCTCATTACCACAGTGTCTCATCACATCTCTCCTCTCTCTCATTACCACAGTGTCTCATCACATCTCTCCTCTCTCTCATTACCACAGCGTCTCATCACATCTCTCCTCTCTCATTACCACAGTGTCTCATCACATCTCTCCTCTCTCTCATTACCACAGTGTCTCATCACATCTCTCCTCTCTTTTTCCCACAGGTGAACCTGCCAAACATGACCCCAGTTTTAAAGGTCCCATCAAGAACCGGTGAGAACATCTCTGTCTCTCTCTCTTCCTTTATTTATCTCATTCTATCCGCCTGTCCTTCCATCGCCTAACTTCCTATTCACAAACTCTCTCTCTCTCTCTCTCTCTCTCTCTCTCTCTCTCTCTCTCTCTCTCTCTCTCTCTCTCTCTCTCTCTCTCTCTCTCTCTCTCTCTCTCTCTCTCTCTCTCTCTCTCTCTCTCTCTCTCTCTCTCTCTCTCTCTCTCTCTCTCTCTCTCTCTCTCTCTCTCTCTCTCTCTCTGCATTAAATGATAAAGGAGAGGGAAGGAAAACAGTGAGAGTAAAACAATGCATATTGGGAAATAACTGGAGAGAAGAGAGATCGGAGCAAAATAATGGAGATAAAAAGAGAAATAATGCCGAGAGTGATAATTAGGGGAGGTGGAAGGCAGACTGTTAATAATGAGGGGGAGATCTAGTCAGACAGATGGGGGGTCAGAGAGACGACCATTCTACCCCTACAGTGGAGATGTAGTTGAGTGGTGGTTGGGGGTTAATAAGAGACCTAGGGAGTCGCTCTCAGGGGAGAGGTGGGGAGGGGATGTATAGAGAGAGACAGGAAATGAAACTTGAGCAGGTGAGAGGGACAATGAATGGAGGGCAGAATGGAGGGGGGGGCAAACAAAAAGAGGATGGGGTATGTGAAAAGATTGGGGGGAGGGTCAGAGGAGAGAAATCTGATATAAGTGAGTGGAGGTGGGGGCTTTGAGGGAACACAGAAAAGGTCTCCATTATTGAGATTTGTAATTACCAGTGGTAGTAATAAAAAGGGACGTGAGCATTTCTATCTCTTTGTTGCACCTGACACAGGGTATGTGATAATGCACCACGGCGGGTTTTCTTTTTCTCAAGACCAAAAAAAAAAAAAACTGGTTCTGATCGGAAGACTTTATGGGAAATGAGCACTAATATAACTGTATAAGTCATGCTTGTCTGCCTGTTAGAGATCCTGTTAGTTTCAATGATGTTTAAACAGGTTGTACTTAATGTTTGTCTGCTGTCAGTAAAGGGAAATTGAGTTCTATTATTACAAATTAAAGGCTGTGTTTGTTTATTTTAAACCTCTGGAAAAAAAATACCATCTAGTTCTTCAGAAGAGAAGACAATACATGTGATTTCATTTTATAATGCAGTATACAAAGTCTCTCTCTCTCTCTCTCTCCCTCTCTCCCTCTCTTTCTCTCTTTCTCTCTTTTTTCTCTCTCTTTTTTCTCTCTCTTTTTTCTCTCTCTTTTTTCTCTCTCTTTTTTCTCTCTCTTTTTTCTCTCTCTTTTTTTTCTCTCTCTCTTTCTTTCTCTCTCTTTTTTCTCTCTCTTTTTTCTCTCTCTTTCTTTCTCTCTCTTTCTTTCTCTCTCTTTCTTTCTCTCTCTTTCTTTCTCTCTCTTTCTTTCTCTCTCTTTCTTTCTCTCTCTTTCTTTCTCCCTCTTTCTTTCTCCCTCTTGCTCCCTCTACTCTCCCCCTCTTTCTCTCTCTATCTCTTTCTTTCTCTCTCTTCTCCCTCTTTCTCTCTCTTTCTCTCTCTCTTCTCCCTCTTTCTCTCTCTTCTCCCTCTTTCTCTCCCTTCTCCCTCTTTCTCTCCCTCTTTCTCCCCCTCTTTCTCCCCGTCTTTCTCCCCCTCTTTCTCTCCCTCTTTCTCCCCCTCTTTCTCTCCCTCTTTCTCCCCCTCTTTCTCTCCCTCTTTCTCCCCCTCTTTCTCTCCCTCTTTCTCTCCCTCTTTCTCCCCCTCTTTCTCTCCCTCTTTCTCCCCCTCTTTCTCTCCCTCTCTAATTGTTTTCCTCTCTCCCCCCTCAGGAGCTGTACGGACATTATCTGCTGTATCCTGTTCATGGTTTTCCTCCTTGGGTACATGGTCATTGGTATCCTAGGTAAGGACCCTTCTATATCTCCTACTAATACATAGCTCTGTGTAACGCTCTCTTTTTACACCTTGCACTCACGAATATACCTACACACAGTAGCTGCTGCTTGCTCTTATCTACACCCCTATCACTTATGTGAGGGTTATGTAAAGATGGCTGCTTATCATTTGAGATAAGTTATATCTGCTAGGCCGATTACTTCAGTGGGACCAGAGTATACTATCACACAATATGTATGTGTATAATAATAATAATAATAATAATTTTTATTATTATTATTCATCTTTGTCTTCATCTTAGTTTTCTTTTTCTCTTCTTTTTTCTTTTACTTTTTTTTTCATTTTCTATTTTTTTCATTTTCTTTTTTTTTCCCTTTTAGTTTTTTCTTTCTTTTCGTCTTCCTTTTTTATTGTTTCTTGTTTTTTCATTTCCCTCTTTTGTTCTTTCTTTTTTTCCCTGTTTTTCTTTCTTGTTTTCCTTTTTTTCTTTCTTTTTTCTTTCTTTTTCCTCTTTTTTCCTTTTTGCTTTTCCCCCTTTTGTTTCTTTCTTTTTTGTTTTTTCTCTTTTTTCTCTTTTTTCCTTTTTTCTTTTTTCTTTTTTCTCTTGTTTTCTTTTTTCTCTTTCTTCTTTTTTTCCCCTTTAGCCAGTTTGTCTCTTTCTTACTACTAGAGTGCCTCAGGAATCAGTGCTGGCTCCTCTATTATTTTATATATTTATTTATTAATAATAAAACCGACTTAAAGTAACATTGCACGAAAAAAAACTACACACACATATACAAATAAATGCAATTTGGTTGTTACTAACCACTCAAGCAGATGGTTGCGATAAATAAGTATAACGGCACAGAATTTAACAATTTCCAGAATTATTATGGAAATACTTAATATATATGTATTAGAGGTATGAAGAGTGAAATGATAGTGAAAGTGTTAACCAACGATGCTGCATTCATTAAGCTGTGTAAATTCCTGACCTTGTTGTGTTTATATAAAGCTTTGTTATGCGTCTCATTGCACAATAAACATAAGCCCTTTCTTATTTATTTTTAGACACAAAGGGATTATATTGTATGTACTTCCTTCTGGAGCATATAACAGACACTTGGTTGCACAATCTATTAAATATTAAAAAGACGTTGAAGAACTATTATTTTTGTCGTATAAAATGTCTTATTACAGAGTGAATAAAGGTTATTTGTTTTATAAAGAGAAATAAGGTCGGTCCCCACCCCAGCCGGGAGCTGGAGCCTGATCAATCAGTCTGGGCCGGAGGAAGCTGGCACCGATTTAACCCCGTCCCTGAAATGCAGAGCGCTGATTAACCCCTTCATATATGTACACACAGACCCACAGCGCACTGATTAACCCCTCCAGGATACACGCCGAGCCGTGGTTAACCCTTTCACATATATTCACCCTTTCCCCGATACACAGCAGCAATGATTAACCCTTTCCTGTATACAGACCAATGAGACGAGCAGTGATTAACCCCTTCCTGTGTACAAACACAGCCGTGATCTACTTTTTCTCTTATACACAGACCCACAGGATAGCAATTAACCCCTTCACATATACACCCATCATTCTGCAGAGCAGTGATTAACCACGGACACACGCATACATGGAAAGTAATGAATAACCATTTCCCGGTTACACGCAGACCTGCCGAACAGTGATTAACCCCTTCCACACACACACAGACCTACTGAGCCATGATTACCCCTTCCCAAACACACGCAGACCTGCCAAGCAGTTATTAACCCCATTTCCGCACAACCTGATCTGCCCAGCAGTGATTAACCCCTTCATGGACACACGCCAACCTTCCCAGCAGTAATTAACCCCTTCTTGGGCACATGCTGACCTGCCGAATAGTGATTAACCCCTTCCACATAAAAAGACCTGCTGATCCGTGATTAATCCCATCCCAAACACACGCAGATCTGCCAAGCAGTTATTAACCCCTTCCCGGCAGTGGTTAACCCCTTCTTGGCCACACTCCGACCTGCCCAGGAGTGGTTATCCCCTTCCCTGATACACACTCATGAAGAGTACAGATTAACTCCTTCCTGTGTACATGCTGACCTGCCAAACAGTTAACAAATACGGCAACAAATGGCAGTGATTAACACGTCACCCTGCTGAGCTGTGATCAACCCTTTCACACATAAACGATAAACTGCCGCTCATTGATTAACCCTTGTCCAGGATACACACAGACCTGCCAAGCAGTGATTAACCCCTTCACATATATACACAGCAACAAAGAGCAGAGATTAACCCCTTCCCGGATGCATGCAGCCGCGCCGTGCTGTGATTAACCCCTTCCCGGATGCAGGCAGCCATTCCGTGCTGTGATTAACCCCTTCCCGGATACACCTGCTGCTCATTGATAAGCCTTTCCCGGATACACATAGACCTGCCGAGCAGTGGTTAACCATTTCTCTGATAATGAAACCGCAATTACTAAATTCTATGTTTTATAACATAACACAATGTTTTTTAGACACCCAGTAGTGCTGATTAAATATTAACACACTTCAGTTACCCAGTAAAGGAAATGCCCGGTTTGCTCATCCAAGTTAGCAACCATCAACAGAGACAATGAGCTCTTACAGTTAGTACTCTAAAGGCAGATAAACAACTTTTTTTTAAAAGTATTTTGCAATCACTTTTCTACCTACCATAACCCACTTACTGTCTGGTCTGAGGTCAAAACTCATTTCACAGTTGCCAAACCCAAACTCACGCTAATGAGCCCCATAGAGAGGTGTAACAGCTAAGTGGATTTCTGGTATGTACCCCAATCCAATGACTCAATGTTAAGTAGGATAGAGGCACAATGGTGGGAGGGTTTCCGTCCCCTTTCCACCCACCATTGCTCAGAGTCTTGTTATAAAAGCAATACACACAGAAAGCACTTTGAGCAGGAATGCAAATTACGGGGGCAATAAACTAAAATTACCTTTAACTGTGTAATATAATATAATGAGTCACAAAATGAAGATTCAGGAAATACGCAAGCCAGACAGAAATGTAATAAATTCATTTTTGCTAGTAAAATAATATTGATCATAAACTGTTCTGCGTCATTCCATAGAGCCACTCTCATCAGATTAATTCATCTGACTTAAGACGGATTCTAAAAGAGATGAGCATTAGAAGCTGCAATATGGAGATTCACGACATGCACAGTGCCAGATTCCAATAGATGGGAGGAGGGGGGTAGAGGGAACCATCATGGAATGCACATAGATGGAAATTTTTAAATCTAAAGCTTTTAGGAATACAATTCTATCCAGTGGCTGGAGACTTGCTGTGTTAAAATGGTTTCCCTAGGCAACCAGCTTTTCTGTGGAGGCGGGCTATGAATGATTGTTTATCCTCTATCAAATATGTTTTAAAAAGCCACTAAGCCTTCTCCCTCTTGTTAACTTCCATCAAAACCCCCTTTACTCTTGATGACCATACCGGGGAGGAGGCAAGCAGCTGAACTGGAATATGATACTCTATTGTTTGAAGGTCAATTAAATGATTATTATTGCTATCAAAATTAATTAAATATTGTATTAATTAGCAGCTCATAAATATAATAACTAGCTATTCTTGCTAGGGCATTACAGTGAGACTTTAATTGGCCTATGGAAGTGGTCCATTTGAACCTCATTTGCATGTGACTACCTAGAATCCTTAGCAGCATTGGACACACTGTTTAAAGAGCAAGTGTAAAAACAGTTTTTTTTTTCTATTTTTGAACCAATGGCAATAAACAGAAATTAGCTGTAATTTAAAAGTGATCATATAATGAGTTATCAGGTAATAAACCACTTACAAACATAATAAATCAATAAGTAAAATCATTACGTCGTATTCAAAACATGGGAATTACAAGAACTGCTTTGCAGTATCGGATAAAGGTTTGGAAATCGTACGTGGAAGCTGTTGAAAATTAAGAATTGGCATGTAGGTCTTTTGTATAGCCTCAAACAAGAAACATTCATGTAATAACTTATTTATTTCTTGTGGTTTTAACCATCAAAATATTTATAATCTCTGCTGTGTCCCTTTAAGTAGAGAAAATAGGCTAATATAGGGCAGTATTTCTGATGATCATCTGACGCAAGAATGGAGATCTTTGAATGGAAACTAAATAAACCTCACGGCGGGTGGTAACACAAAACACACTCATTATGGAGTCAAGCGCTTGACGTTTGGGCACAAGATGTCCAGAAGTGCAGAAAATTGGGACTTGTCCAAGTGTAACCAAATAATCAAGAAGCAGGACGTAAGGCTCCTCTACCTGGAAAGGTCAAAAATGTTACGTAGCTCGAAAATGTAAATACTAATTTGTGTATAAATTCCAGAAATGTTCTCCCTACGAAATCTATGCCACATGGACATACACATAACTACATTTATTATTATAACTTGATTTATATTTATATATATATATATATATATATATATATATATATATATATATATATATATATATATATATATATATATATATATATATATAGGAAAGGTGTCATGATCCTAACTCCATATTAAATGAAGGTTGAAATAGTACTATTTCCAATGTAATGTATACATTATACTTCCCTTATTTTATAGGAACGTTATAACTTTAGAAAGGTATGGTTTATCCCATACTATTTTCCTGTTGTAGGTACTTGCCAGATATGAGATCTGTTGGTTTTTAGCTCTAGTTTTGGTGAAGAAGAAACCTGAAGGTCCTGTGGGTTGGTAGTCTCCTCATACCTTGAATCCCATTAGGAATCTCTTTGTGTGTGTCTCATTTCTATTGCATCTTTCTGCAGCATGGTTATATGGGGACCCCCGCCAGGTCATCTACCCCCGGAACTCAACAGGGATGTACTGTGGTGTGGGAGAAAATCAGTGAGTATTGGTCACTCTCTCTTGATCCGTCTCCTTTTCTCCTTTTACTTTTACTCCTTCCATTTCTATCTCTTCAGCACTCTTCCACCCTCTTCTACTCACACTCCTCCTCAGCTGTTCAACATACTCTCCTCACCCTCCTGAGCTCTTCCTACTATACATATCCTCTATTCTTCCTATTGTCCTTCTCTTCCTGATCTCACGTCCTCTATATACCCTGCTCTTCCTCTTTTCTGTCTTTCCCCTTTTCCTCCCTAATATTTTCCACATGAGTTCTTCCCTGTAATTCTCATCTTCCTGTTCTATTCTCCTTTTTATCCTCCTTTTCATGTTCTCCTCTGCTGTTACTCATCTCATCCGCCATTTCACCCTCCCTTTGCTCTTCCCCTTCTCATCCTTTTTTGTCCTATAGTTTGCCTCATCCATTCTCTTCCACTCTTCTCTTCTCCTTTTTCTTTGTTCATCCTCCTCTGCTCTTTCCCTTCTCAATCCTATTTTCCCTTTTCCCACTCCTCTGCTTTATCTATTTCCATCTCCCTTCCTTTTAATTTTCCTCCGTTACCCTTTCCACCGTTCTCCTGCTCTTCATCATCTTTTTCTTCTATTTTTATCCCTAATTCTTTTTCTCCACCCCTCTCTCTTCTCAACCTACTCTCTACTTCACTAGTACCCATCTCTCATTTTCTATTTAAGGGGGAAGCCAAACGTTTTGTATTACGATTTGCTGAAATGTGTCACATTTACAAATGTGTTGGCTGCTTCAATGAACGGTCTCCAGTGTCCCACCACTCAGGTATGTGCTCTTCAAGACAGTGTCGACCAAAATCTTCATGCAGCCTCCCTCCCCACAACATTGTCTGGCCAATATATTTAACTAATCCCTTGTGCCCCTTAGTATAACTTACTTCTCATGAGCATGTCACGTGTGCACACCACCAATTGTATGACTAGAAATTGGACCTCATTATACCAGACCCTTTAACCAATAGTTTGTTGACTCCTTGGTCAATTTTTCAACATAACCCCAATGCTCGTGTCTTCCTCCCAGGTTTGTGTCAAGGATTGTCCTAGTGAATTTAAATGGTCAATTCCAACTAAGGCACCAAAAGATGTATATATCCAGGAATTCTGCCAGCCGAGTATTAATCTGACCACAACCAGTCTGGTAAGTATGTTCAACAACATATTAGACATACAGTAGCTTCCAGTAATTCTAGCCTTGTGACCTTATTCAGCTAGTTATCATATACAGTGGTGACAAAATATCAAAAAAACTATCAATAAATTAATATCGAGGACCTAACAAGATGCAAGGCCTTATCCTTCAGAACCACTGCAGTTCTTCTTGGAATGTTGTTTTATAAGATTTGAACTCTGTGTAGTTGGATATTGTATCATTCTCCAAGCCTCCACAGCCTCCATGTTTTGAAGAACAAAGGAGGTGGAAATTAACTTCACACTTTGTGCTCCAGAACTTCCCATAAAGATTCAGGGATGTTAACATCTGGTGATTGAGGAGGCCATGGAAGACATTTGACTTTATCATGGTGTTCATGAAGCCAATCTTGAATTTGTTTAGCAATGTGTATGGTGGGGTCATTATCATCCTTGAATATGGGAACATCATGGGGGAACTGAGTTTGCACCATATGGTAAATCTGGTCTTGTAAAATGGACACATATTTCTTGACCATTATGTAACCATACAGAACAATGATGGAACCTAATGACTCCCACAAGATGGCTGCCAATACCATTATGGCCCCCCCCACCATATTTAACAGTGGGCAACATTGTTGGTTGAAGGTATCCTTTGGCTTTCTCCAAACGTAAACCAGTCCATATGTAGGAAATATGGTGAGTGCTGCCGGCACTGGGGTGCTACAGTTCATTGATGGAACCATGAATGCCAACATGTACTGTGACATCTTGAAGCAGAGCATGATCTCCTCCTTTCGGAGACTGGGCCGCAGGGCAGTATTCCAACATGATAATGACCCCAAACACACCTCCAAGATGACCACTGCCTTGCTAATGAAGCTGAAGGTAAAAGTGATGGACTGGCCAAGCATGTCACCAGACCTAAACCCTATTGATCATCTGTGGGGCATCCTCAAACGGAAGTTGGCGGAGTACAAGGTCTCTAACATCCACCAGCTCCGTGATGTCATCATGGAGGAGTGGAAGAGGACTCCAGTGCCAACCTGTGAAGCTCTGGTGAACTCCATGCCCATGAGGGTTAAGGCAGTGCTTGAAAATAATAGTGGCCACACAAAATATTGACACTTCAGACATTTCCACTTAGGGGTGTACTCACTTTTGTTGCCAATGGTTTAGACATTAATGGCTGTGTGTTGAGTTGTTTTGACGGGACCGCAAATTTACACTGTTATACCGGCTGTACACTTACTACTTCACATTGTAGCATAAATGTGAGGGGTGTACTCACTTTTGTGAGATAGTGTGTGTGTGTGTGCATATATATATATATATATATATATATATATATATATATATATATATATATATATATATATATATATATATACACCTTATGGGGGGCAATATAGTGATAGAATTTACTGCTCAGAAATCAAAGAAATACAATGATACCACTAGTTTCTGGGAAACATGTCTATGAGCCCACAATATGTCCCACACTAAAAAAAAAATATATATATATATATATATATATATATTCTTTGGCCCCTATTTATATATTTATATTTACTCTAGGCAATATGTATTTAAGTAGTGCTAATATTTTTCTCCCTCTTCCTTGTCTGTCACCACTTATTTCCCCATCCCCACTCTATCCATCCTTTATTTCCTATGCTCTTTTGCGCTATCTTCTTCTCTATGCGTCCACTGTCATTTGCAATTCTTCTCACCTTACCCCCAAATTGTTTTTCTCTCTCTCTCTCTCCCCTCTCTCTTTCTCCCCTCTCTCTCTCTCCCCTCTCTCTCTCTCCCCTCTCTCTCTCCCCTCCTCTCTCTTTCATTATTTCTCTCTCTCCCCCCTCTCCCCCCCCTTTCTCCCCTGCCCTCTCTTTCTCCCCCCTCTCTCTCTCTCTCTCTCTCTCTCTCTCTCTCTCTCTCTCTCTCTCTCTCTTCCCCCCCTCTCTCTCTCCCCCCTCTCTCTCTCTTTCATTATTTCTCTCCCCTCTCTCTCTCCCCCCTCTCTCTCTCCACCCTATCTCTCTCTCTCTTTCTTTCTCTATCTCTCCTCTCCCTCTCTCTCTCTTTATTTCTCTCTCTCTTTATTTCTCTCTCTCTTTCTTTCTTTCTTTCTCTCTCTCTCTCTCTCTCTCTCTCTCTCTCTCTCCTCTTCTCTCTCTCTCTCTCTCTCTCTCCTCTTCTCTCTCTCGCTCTCGCTCTCTCTCTCTCCTCTCCTCTTCTCCTACTCTCTCTCTCTCTCTCTCTCCTCTCTCTCTCTCTCTCTCTCTCTCTCTCTCTCTCTCTCTCTCTCCCCTCTCTCTCTCTCTCTCTCCCCTCTCTCTCTCTCTCTCTCTCCCCTCTCTCTCTCTCTCTCTCTCTCCCCTCTCTCTCTCTCTCTCTCCCCTCTCTCTCCCCCCACCCTCACTCTACCTCTTTCCACCCTACCAAATTTTCAGACTGTAGCAGAAATCGCATCAAAAGAACTATGTCCCGTGTTCCTTATTCCATCTGAAGCTTGTAAGTACCACAATGTGTGTGTGCGTAGACAATAGCGAAGATCTTGCCTATATCAGTGCAATCCAATCATGAGTAAATAATGTGTTATTGTATATGATGCATATTGGGGTACTCCTGTGATTGGTTGATTGATAACTGTCTGCATAGTTAAAAAAAAGTCATGAAACCCACACATTTATCATCATTTATTTAAAGGAACATATTTTAAAGCATAAGTGACATATAGCAGGGTTTAGGTGTGAGCATCATATAATCCCTAAAAGCATTTAATGGGCTGATTTCCAAAATAAGGCTTTAAAATGTAATTTTGCTCTAAGACAGAGCTAAAATCCTGTTTTACCAAAAATACGTCCTTGAGCTGTACATTAGCAAAGAACTGGTTTTGCATATCTTAGGATCTTATTGTGAAACAGGTTCTTCCATTGCTCATGGCATGTTATCTCGTGTGTGTGCGCTCAACATACTAAAACTATCTGTAAGTTCATCTCATATTCACCCTACAGAGCTGCAAAGATAAGACTCAAAACAGTGGACAACGACATTAGTGAGTGGGTGTTGTTGGTGTGAACTTGTAATGCATGCTGGGATTTATAAACTGTGTGATGCATATATATATATATATATATATATATATATATATATATATATATATATATATATATATACAGTGGATATAAAAAGTCTACACACCCCTGTTAAAATGTCAGGTTTCTGTGCTGTAAAAAAATGAGACAAAGATAAATCATTTCAGGAACTTTTTCCACCTTTAATGTGACCTATAAACTGTACAACTCAATTGAAAAACAAAATGAAATCTTTTAGGTAGAGGGAAGAAAAAATATAAAAATAAAATAATATGGTTGCATAAGTCTGCACACCCTTAAACTAATACTTTGTTGAAGCACCTTGTGATTTTATTACAGCACTCAGTCTTTTGGGTATGAGTCTATCAGCATGGCACATTTTGACTTGGCAAGATTTGCCCACTCTTCTTTGCAAAAACACTCCAAATCTGTCAGATTGCGAGGGCATCTCCTGTGCACAGCCCTCTTCAGATCACCCCACAGATTTCCAATCGGATTCAGGTCTGGGCTCTGGCTGGGCCATTCCAAAACTTTAATCTTCTTCTGGTGAAGCCATTCCTTTGTTGATTTGGATGTATGCTTTGGGTCGTTGTCATGCTGAAAGATGAAGTTCCTCTTCATGTTCAGCTTTCTAGCAGAAGCCTGAAGGTTTTGTGCCAATATTGACTGGTATTTGGAACTGTTCATAATTCCCTCTATCTTAACTAAGGCCCCAGTTCCAGCTGAAGAAAAACAGCCCCAAAGCATGATGCTGCCACCACCATGCTTCACTGTGGGTATGGTGTTCTTTTGGTGATGTGCAGTGTTGTTTTTGCGCCAAACATATCTTTTTGAATTATGGCCAAAAAGTTCTACCTTGGTTTCATCAGACCATAACACCTTTTCCCACATGCTTTTGGGAGACTTCAGATGTGTTTTTGCAAAATGTAGCCTGGCTTGGATGTTTTTCTTTGTAAGAAAAGGCTTTTGTCTTGCTACTCTACCCCATAGCCCAGACATATGAAGAATAAGGGAGATTGTTGTCACATGTACCACACAGCCAGTACTTGCCAGATATTCTTGCAGCTCCTTTAATGTTGCTGTAGGCCTCTTAGTAGCCTCCCAGACCAGTTTTCTTCTCGTCTTTTCATCAATTTTGGAGGGAGCTCCAGTTCTTGGTAATGTCACTGTTGTGCCATATTTTCTCCACGTATATCTAATGCCTTGGAAATTCTTTTGTACCCTTCTCCTGACTGATACCTTTTAACAATGAGATCCCTCTGATGCTTTGGAAGCTCTCTGTGGACCATGGCTTTTGCTGTGGGATGCGACTAAGAACATTTCAGGAAAGACCAACTAGAGCAGCTGAACTGTATTTGGGGTTAATCAGAGGCACTTTAAACGATGGCAGGTGTATGCTGACTCCTATTTAACACGATTTGGAATGTGATTGCTTAATTCTGAACACAGCTACATCCCCAGTTATAAAAGGGTGTGCAGACTTATGCAACCACATTATTTTTCTTTTTCTTCCCTCCACCTAAAAGATTTCAGTTTGTTTTTCAATTGAGTTGTACAGTTTATAGGTCACATTAAAGGTGGAAAAAGTTCTGAAATTATTTATCTTTGTCTCATTTTTTTACTGCACAGAAACCTGACATTTTAACAGGGGTGTGTAGACTTTTTATATCCACTGTATATAGTGTGTGTGTTCTATACCTATCTGTCTATCTATCGCTTTATCGCTCTATTTATCTATCGATTGATCAATCTATCTGTCTGTCTATCTGTGTCTATCTCTCTATCACTCTATCTGTCATATTCATACGGCTCTATCTATCTATCTATCTATCTATCTATCTATCTATCAGTACAGGTAATCAACATGTATGGCCTTCTGGGATTTATGACAACTAAGTACACATCCTGGAGACACCAAGCGACTAGAAGTTAATATACAGCTGCCACAGAAAACTAATTAGAGCTGTGCCAGGTCTGACATTGAGTTCTCTGTAGACCTCCTTCATGGAATAGAGTATTTATCATAGGAAGTTATTGGGTTGTATAAGCTTTGGAGACTCCAAATAATTATTCATACTGATGTGGCCTTCAAATTGGTATGGCTTTCCCCCTGACGTAGTACATAAAAACATCTGCTTTCATTTATTATTTAAAACAATGGATTACTACCTTCTCTTAGCTGAAAATTGTTGGATTTTCAATTTATATCAGTTTTAATATAACTTCAGCATCACTTAATATCTCATTTAGTTGTATTCTTCTCATTTTCAGAACATCCAAAGAATCCCATTATTTATTTTATCATTCATCGTAAACTTTCGCCTGTTTTTTTCTTTCATGCTTGGTGTTACTGATAGTCTATTTAGGTTGATTGTATGTAGGGCTCTTCCACCAGTTCCTACATACATTGGTTTCCATTACATTCATTAAGTTTCTATTGACATCTTTGGTGAACCTCATTACCATATGGTTGTCTACTACACCGTCGTTCCACCTAGCAACGTAAATAAAGATAATTGTTTGTGGAACATCTCAACATCCATTGCATCCATAAGAATCTTTCTCAGAGGGGTTGGACCTCTATCTCTGAATATTTACTTGTCCAGAAATTATATTTGTTGTTACCATTTGTACTTTTCTTTTTTGGATAGTAGATCAAGAAATTTGGATGTATTCTTACTGGCAACTCACCATTACTCTAGAATCATTTTGGGGTTTTAATATTTATCTCTGAATCATGGGTCATCTTTTAAAGTCTTGCATTACTCCTCCTTTATGTCCTATTTAGAGTCAATAGTAGTGGAATCCACCAGTAACTTTTCTCTGACGTAATCTCTGTTCCTATGAAATGCCTTCACAAGCCACTAGAGATTACATTTGATCATACATAGCAATCATCATGGGAGTTTCCTACTAATTCCACAGATTGTAGAGGCTACAGAATTTGGTGGAAGATCAGAAGTGCTATCTGGGCTCGTAGGCTTATCAGCCTAACCCTGGTTTTCTTCTGTATATATCGTCAAAATTATGGTCCAGATTTGGTTGGAAATTTGGTCATTTGATTTATATGTATAATTCTAAACTTGGATGGTCCCACAATGCTAGATTCCCGAGTAAATGCTCAGCAGGAGATTAGGTATAAACTGAAATGCCAACTATACAGTATATTGGGCCTGGCATTGTCAGATTGGTCTACTCCAAACCTCTCCTGTTCATGATACGATTCTATATGCTGTACCCATGTTAAGACTACGGATTATATCTAGTTTTCTAGTCTTAAATTGCTAAGCCCATAATGGTACTGATGAATTCTACATCTCAACTTTAATTTCCACACATTGGACTTCCTCAGTGCCCAACTAAGTTCATTGTCCTTTTTTAATATTGGTATATATTGGTTCCTTGGGTTCCAGAAGTTTGCACACTCCTTGAAACTTCACCTACCATTTAATACTCAACTAACTCAAGGCTAATCCAACATGTGTCCACAATAGGTTAAGCTGTGCGAAAAGGATACTGAAAAGGCGAAGGGTATTAACCATCCAAAAATTCTGCCATTAAAAATTAAAGGATAATTAAAGGATAATGGTTAGAGGTGTCAGGAAAAGAATATAAGGGGCACAGGCAGTTTAGTGGATTATTCTAGTGAGCAGAATAACCAAGCTTTTGGTTGTTCCCAAAGGAGTACTTCCTTAACTTCGTGAAGAGAACATCAAGTACACAGTGTTCTAGATCTGTGTTTTTTTCAACATGTGCTAAGTGGCATGAGGAGAGCCTAACACATGAAACATAACATTATGCAGATTACTGGCTTTATCCATAACATATATATTTGTTTATCCATGATATAAGTGTTATAAATTGTTTAGAACTGATTTATATGCAGAGTTAATTTTCTCACCAGAAACCTAAGCATAGATTCTTAAAGGAACATATTCCACTGAGGAAACCATGATATACTATAAGACACTATTCCTTTGCTCTATGATACCATTTTGTCACTTTGTGTTGGCCGTTTCTTGTGAAAGAGGGGGTTGGGGTTCCTTAAAATCTGACATTAGTCATTTTATTGGTCTCAACCAAATGTATGGTATAAACGACTTGTAAAATAGTATGTAAAAAAGCTGGCAATTGGCTAAACCAACCAAACCCTGCATTTACTATTGTCCCCTCTCTATTTTTTTTGCCA
>CM050170.1:65628106-65635606 GCA_027410445.1 Discoglossus pictus
CCTATTGTCCTTCTCTTCCTGATCTCACATCCTCTATATACCCTGCTCTTCCTCTTTTCTGTCTTTCCCCTTTTCCTCCCTAATATTTTCCACATGAGTTCTTCCCTGTAATTCTCATCCTCCTGTGCTATTCTCCTTTTTATCCTCCTTTTCATGTTCTCCTCTGCTGTTACTCATCTCATCTGCCATTTCACCCTCCCTTTGCTCTTCCCCTTCTCATCCTTTTTTGTCCTATAGTTTGCCTCATCCATTCTCTTCCACTCTTCTCTTCTCCTTTTTCTTTGTTCATCCTCCTCTGCTCTTTCCCTTCTCAATCTTATTTTCCCTTTTCCCACTCCTCTGCTTTATCCATTTCCATCTCCCTTCCTTTTAATTTTCCTCAGTTTCCCTTTCCACCGTTCTCCTGCTCTTCATCATCTTTTTCTTCTATTTTTATCCCTAATTCTTTTTTCTCCACCCCTCTCTCTTCTCAACCTACTCTCTACTTCACTAGTACCCATCTCTCATTTTCTATTTAAGGGGGAAGCCAAATGTTTTGTATTACGATTTGCTGAAATGTGTCACATTTACAAATGTGTTGGCTGCTTCAATGAACGGTCTCCAGTGTCCCACCACTCAGGTATGTGCTCTTCAAGACAGTGTCGACCAAAATCTTCATGCAGCCTCCCTCCCCACAACATTGTCTGGCCAATATATTTAACTAATCCCTTGTGCCCCTTAGTATAACTTACTTCTCATGAGCATGTCACGTGTGCACACCACCAATTGTATGACTAGAAATTGGACCTTATTATTTCAGACCCTTTAACCAATAGTTTGTTGACTCCTTGGTCAATTTTTAACCTAACCCCCCTGTTCGTGTCTTCCTCCCAGGTTTGTGTCAAGGATTGTCCTAGTGAATTCAAATGGTCAATTCCAACTAAGGCACCAAAAGATGTATATATCCAGGAATTCTGCCAGCCAAGTATTAATCTGACCACAACCAGTCTGGTAAGAATGTTCAACAACATATTAGACATACAGTAGCTTCCAGTAATTCTAGCCTTGTGACCTTATTCAGCTAGTTATCATATACAGTGGTGACAAAATATATAAAAAAACTATCAATAAATTAATATCAAGGACCTAACAAGATACAAGGCCGTATCCTTCAGAACCACTGCAGTTCTTCTTGGAATGTTGTTTTATAAGATTTGAACTCTGTGTAGTTGGATATTGTATCATTCTCCAAGCCTCCACAGCCTCCATGTTTTGAAGAACAAAGGAGGTGGAAATTAACTTCACACTTTGTGCTCCAGAACTTCCCATAAAGATTCAGGGATGTTAACATCTGGTGATTGAGAAGGCCATGAAAGACATTTGACTTTATTATGGTGTTCATAAAGCCAATCTTGAATTTGTTTAGCAATGTGTATGGTGGGGTCATTATCATCCTTGAATATGGGAACATCGTGGGGGAACTGAGTTTGCACCATATGGTAAATCTGGTCTTGTAAAATGGACACATATTTCTTGACCATTATATAACCATACAGAACAATGATGGAACCTAATGTCTCCCACAAGATGGCTGCCAATACCATTATGGCCCCTCCACCATATTTAACAGTGGGCAACATTGTGGGTTGAAGGTATCCTTTGGCTTTCTCCAAACGTAAACCAGTCCGTATGTAGGAAATATGGTGAGTGCTGCCGGCACTGGGGTGCTACAGTTCATTGATGGAACCATGAATGCCAACATGTACCGTGACATCTTGAAGCAGAGCATGATCTCCTCCCTTCGGAGACTGGGCCGCAGGGCAGTATTCCAACATGGTAACGACCCCAAACACACCTCCCAAGATGACCACTGCCTTGCTAATGAAGCTGAAGGTAAAAGTGATGGACTGGCCAAGCATGTCTCCAGACCTAAACCCTATTGAGCATCTGTGGGGCATCCTCGAACGGAAGGTGGCGGAGTACAAGGTCTCTAACATCCACCAGCTCTGTGATGTCATCATGAAGGAGTGGAAGAGGACTCCAGTGGCAACCTGTGAAGCTCTGGTGAACTCCATGTCCTTGAGGGTTAAGGCAGTGCTGGAAAATAATGGTGGCCACACAAAATATTGACACTTCGGACATTTCCACTTAGCGGTGTACTCACTTTTGTTGCCAATGGTTTAGACATTAATGGCTGTGTGTTGAGTTGTCTTGACGGGACCGCAAATTAACACTTTTCTACAGACTGTACACTTACTACTTTACATTGTAGCATAAATGTGAGGGGTGTACTCACTTTTGTGAGATACTGTGTGTGTGTGTGTGTGTGTGTATATATATATATATATATATATATATATATATATACCTTATGGGGAGCAATATAGTGATAGAATTTACTGTTCAGAAATCAAAGAAATACAATGACGCCACTAATTTCTGGGAAACATGTCTATGAGCCCACAATATGTCCATATATATATATATATATATACATCCTTTGGCCCCTATTCATATATTTATATTTACACTAGGCAATATGTATTTAAGTAGTGCTAATATTTTTCTCCCTCTTCCTTGTCTGTCACCACTTATTTCCCCATCCCCACTCTATCCATCCTTTATTTCCTATGCTCTTTTGCGCTATCTTCTTCTCTATGCGTCCACTGTCATTTGCAATTCTTCTCACCTTACCCCCAAATTGTTTTTCTCTCTCGCTCTCTCTCTCTCTCTCTCTCTCTCTTTCATTATCTTTCTCTCTCTCTCTCTCTCTCTCTCTCTTTCATTCTTTCTCTCTCTCTCTCTCTCTCTTTTATTCTTTCTCTCTCTCTCTCTTTCATTCTTTCTCTCTCTCTCTCTTTCATTCTTTCTCTCTCTCTCCTCTCTTTCTCCCCCTCTCTCTCTCTCTCTCCCTCCTCTCTCCCCCCCCCCTCTCCTCTCTCTCTCTCGCCCCCCTCTCTCCTCTCTCTCTCTCTCTCTCCCCCCTCTCTCCTCTCTCTCTCTCCCCCTCTCCCCCTCTCTCTCTCTACCTCTTTCCACCCTACCAAATTTTCAGACTGTAGCAGAAATCGCATCAAAAGAACTATGTCCCGTGTTCCTTATTC
The DNA here is from genome assembly GCA_027410445.1 of Discoglossus pictus. Taxonomy (NCBI): domain Eukaryota; kingdom Metazoa; phylum Chordata; class Amphibia; order Anura; family Alytidae; genus Discoglossus; species Discoglossus pictus. The sequence goes on from CM050170.1 coordinate 65,631,190, forward strand.
CATCTGAAGCTTGTAAGTACCACAATGTGTGTGTGCATAGACAATAGCGAAGATCTTGCCTATATCAGTGCAATCCAATCATGAGTAAATAATGTGTTATTGTATATGATGCATATTGGGGTACTCCTGTGATTGGTTGATTGATAACTGTCTGCAAAAAAAGTCATGAAACCCACACATTTGTCATCATTTATTTAAAGGAACATATTTTAAAGCATAAGTGACGTATAGCAGGGTTTAGGTGTGAGCATCATATAATCCCTCAAAGCATTTAATAGGCTGATTTCCAAAATAAGGCTTTAAAATGTAATTTTGCTCTAAGACAGAGCTAAAATCCTGTTTTACCAAAAATACATCCTTGAGCTGTACATTAGCAAAGAACTGGTTTTGCATATCTTAGGATCTTATTGTGAAACAGGTTCTTCCATTGCTCATGGCATGTTATCTCGTGTGTGTGCGCTCAATATACTAAAACTATCTGTAAGTTCATCTCATATTCACCCTACAGAGCTGCAATGATAAGACTCAAAACAGTGGACAACGACATTAGTGAGTGGGTGTTGTTGGTGTGAACTTGTAATGCATGCTGGGATTTATAAACTGTGTGATGCATATTTATATATATATATATATATATATATATATATATATATATATATATATATATATATATATATATACAGTGGATATAAAAAGTCTACACACCCCTGTTAAAATGTCAGGTTTCTGTGCTGTAAAAAAATGAGACAAAGATAAATCATTTCAGAACTTTTTCCACCTTTAATGTGACCTATAAACTGTACAACTCAATTGAAAAACAAAATGAAATCTTTTAGGTAGAGGGAAGAAAAAATATAAAAATAAAATAATATGGTTGCATAAGTCTGCACACCCTTAAACTAATACTTTGTTGAAGCACCTTGTGATTTTATTACAGCACTCAGTCTTTTTGGGTATGAGTCTATCAGCATGGCACATTTTGACTTGGCAAGATTTGCCCACTCTTCTTTGCAAAAACACTCCAAATCTGTCAGATTGCGAGGGCATCTCCTGTGCACAGCCCTCTTCAGATCACCCCACAGATTTTCAATCGGATTCAGGTCTGGGCTCTGGCTGGGCCATTCCAAAACTTTAATCTTCTTCTGGTGAAGCCATTCCTTTGTTGATTTGGATGTATGCTTTGGGTCGTTGTCATGCTGAAAGATGAAGTTCCTCTTCATGTTCAGCTTTCTAGCAGAAGCCTGAAGGTTTTGTGCCAATATTGACTGGTATTTGGAACTGTTCATAATTCCCTCTATCTTAACTAAGGCCCCAGTTCCAGCTGAAGAAAAACAGCCCCAAAGCATGATGCTGCTCCCACCATACTTCACTGTGGGTATGGTGTTCTTTTGGTGATGTGCAGTGTTGTTTTTGCGCCAAACATATCTTTTGGAATTCTGGCCAAAAAGTTCTACCTTGGTTTCATCAGACCATAGCACCTTTTCCCACATGCTTTTGGGAGACTTCAGATGTGTTTTTGCAAAATGTAGCCTGGCTTGGATGTTTTTCTTTGTAAGAAAAGGCTTTCGTCTTGCTACTCTACCCCATAGCCCAGACATATGAAGAATACGGGAGAGTGTTGTCACATGTACCACACAGCCAGTACTTGCCAGATATTCCTGCAGCTCCTTTAATGTTGCTGTAGGCCTCTTAGTAGCCTCCCAGACCAGTTTTCTTCTCGTCTTTTCATCAATTTTGGAGGGAGCTCCAGTTCTTGGTAATGTCACTGTTGTGCCATATTTTCTCCGCTTGATGATGACTGTCTTCACTGTGTTCCATGGTATATCTAATGCCTTGGAAATTCTTTTGTACCCTTCTCCTGACTGATACCTTTTAACAATGAGATCCCTCTGATGCTTTTGAAGCTCTCTGTGGACCATGGCTTTTGCTGTGGTATGCGACTAAGAACATTTCAGGAAAGACCAACTAGAGCAGCTGAACTGTATTTGGGGTTAATCAGAGGCACTTTAAATGATGGCAGGTGTATGCTGACTCCTATTTAACATGATTTGGAATGTGATTGCTTAATTCTGAACACAGCTACATCCCCAGTTATAAGAGGGTGTGCAGACTTATGCAACCACATTATTTTTATTTTTCTTCCCTCCACCTAAAAGATTTCAGTTTGTTTTTCAATTGAGTTGTACAGTTTATAGGTCACATTAAAGGTGGAAAAAGTTCTGAAATTATTTATCTTTGTCTCATTTTTTTACTGCACAGAAACCTGACATTTTAACAGGGGTGTGTAGACTTTTTATATCCACTGTATATAGTGTGTGTGTTCTATATCTATCTGTCTATCTATCGCTTTATCGCTCTATTTATCTATCGATTGATCAATCTATCTGTCTGTCTATCTGTGTCTATCTCTCTATCACTCTATCTGTCATATTCATACGGCTCTATCTATCTATCTATCTATCTGTCTGTCTGTCTGTCTATCGCTCTATCTGTCATATACAGACTGCTCTGTCTATCGCTCTATCTCTTTATCGCTCTGTTGATCGCTCTATCTATCTATCTATCTATCTATCTATCTATCTATCTATCAGTACAGGTAATCAACATGTATGGCCTTCTGGGATTTATGACAACTAAGTACACATCCTGGAGACACCAAGCGACTAGAAGTTAATATACAGCTGCCACAGAAAACTAATTAGAGCTGTGCCTGGTCTGACATTGAGTTCTCTGTAGACCTCCTTCATGGAATAGAGTATTTATCATAGGAAGTTATTGGGTTGTATAAGCTTTGGAGACTCCAAATAATTATTCATACTGATGTGGCCTTCAAATTGGTATGGCTTTCCCCCTGACGTAGTACATAAAAACATCTGCTTTCATTTATTATTTAAAACAATGGATTGCTACCTTCTCTTAGCTGAAAATTGTTGGATTTTCAATTTATATCAGTTTTAATATAACTTCAGCATCACTTAATATCTCATTTAGTTGTATTCTTCTCATTTTCAGAACATCCAAAGAATCCCATTATTTATTTTATCATTCATCGTAAACTTTCGCCTGTTTTTTTCTTTCATGCTTGGTGTTACTGATAGTCTATTTAGGTTGATTGTATGTAGGGCTCTTCCACCAGTTCCTACATACATTGGTTTCCATTACATTCATTAAGTTTCTATTGACATCTTTGGTGAATCTCATTACCATATGGTTGTCTACTACACCGTCGTTCCACCTAGCAACGTAAATAAAGATAATTGTTTGTGGAACATCTCAACATCCATTGCATCCATAAGAATCTTTCTCAGAGGGGTTGGACCTCTATCTCTGAATATTTACTTGTCCAGAAATTATATTTGTTGTTACCATTTGTACTTTTCTTTTTTGGATAGTAGATCAAGAAATTTGGACGTATTCTTACTGGCAACCCACCATTACTCTAGAATCATTTTGGGGTTTTAATATTTATCTCTGAATCATGGGTCATCTTTTAAAGTCTTGCATTACTCCTCCTTTATGTCCTATTTAGAGTCAATAGTAGTGGAATCCACCAGTAACTTTTCTCTGACGTAATCTCCGTTCCTATGAAATGCCTTCACAAGCCACTAGAGATTACATTTGATCATACATAGTAATCATCATGGGAGTTTCCTACTAATTCCACAGATTGTAGAGGCTACAGAATTTGGTGGAAGATCAGAAGTGCTATCTGCGCTCGTAGGCTTATCAGCCTAACCCTGGTTTTCTTCTGTATATATCGTCAAAATTATGGTCCAGATTTGGTTGGAAATTTGGTCATTTGATTTATATGTATAATTCTAAACTTGGATGGTCCCACAATGCTAGATTCCCGAGTGAATGCTCAGCAGGAGATTAGGTATAAACTGAAATGCCAACTATACAGTATATTGGCCTGGCATTGTCAGATTGGTCTACTCCAAACCTCTCCTGTTCATGATACGATTCTATATGCTGTACCCATGTTAAGACTACGGATTATATCTAGTTTTCTAGTCTTAAATTGCTAAGCCCTTAATGGTACTGATGAATTCTACATCTCAACTTTCATTTCCACACATTAGACTTCCTCAGTGCTCAACCCATGGCCAACAAGTCATTGCTCGTAGATCTGTTCACCACTACTAAGTTCATTGTCCTTTTTTAATATTGGTATATATTGGTTCCTTGGGTTCCAGAAGTTTGCACACTCCTTGAAACTTCACCTACCATTTAATACTCAACTAACTCAAGGCTAATCCAACATGTGTCCACAATATGTTAAGCTGTGCGAAAAGGATACTGAAAAGGCGAAGGGTATTAACCATCCAAAAATTCTGCCATTAAAAATTAAAGGATAATTAAAGGATAATGGTTAGAGGTGTCAGGAAAAGAATATAAGGGGCACAGGCAGTTTAGT
>CM050170.1:65640606-65683106 GCA_027410445.1 Discoglossus pictus
AAATACACTAATACATAACTATATAATCGTCTTCTCTCTTTCTCTCTCTCTGTCTCTCTCCTGATCTCTACCCTGATCTACTTCTCACTCCTTTACTGTCCTTCACTCTCTTTTCTTGTGTCTGTATCTTTTTTTCAGCACTCATCTCACCAATCCCACCTTGTGCCTATCTTGACTCAAGCATTGTCTTTCTTTCTAATACTCATCCTCTTTTTCTCCTGCCCATTTCCTTTTTCCTTTTCTCTCTTGCTTTTCTATCTCTGTTTCTTTATACTCTCTACCTTCAGCCCAACTCTTTCATTCGATCTCATTGTCTCCCTTTCTTTCTCCCAATATGTATTCTTCACTCTTTACGCTCTCTTTATTTTGCTATTGCTCTCCTCTTTTCTCCCACAACTTTATCTCCTTCTCTACCCATTCTCTCAATCCCATATCTTCTCTTTTTTTCCATTGTCCTCTTTCATCCCTTGATCCCTCTCTCTTCATTCATCTTTCCCTACTCCCTCTCTCTCTCCTTCTCAAGTTTTCTTCCTCCTTCACTCTCTCCCCTTCTCTTTTCTCTTTCTTCATTATCCTTTCTCTCCTTGTTTCCCTCTCTCCTCGTCTCCCTTTCTCCTCCTCCTCACTACTCCTCCTCATCTCCTCCCCGTCATTCCCTTACTCGCCCAGACCAGTAATGTTTTTCTTCTCTTATAGGAATATACCATTGCTGCATGGAGTACATTAATCTCAAGAACCGAGGTTCGACCGCCTCAAATATTGGATTCACAGTTAATCTAACGGTCTACCTTAATGTACAGGAAACTTGGTTAGCTTTCTGTAAGTAACACTTTCATATCCTAATTGTACCTCTCGTCCCTTGAATTTAAATGGCATATGTAAAATTCAGTGATGTAGAGCTTAGACAACCGGAAACTATTTATTTGCTTCTGCCCTAAACTGTTATAAAAAGTTATAGGAAGGTATGGGAATTGGATGTTTACCCCTCTAGTGCTCTGAAAAACTATATAAAAGTGTTGGGATATTTGTATCATTTTTCAGATCGGGTCAGATGACTAGCGCACACCTCAACGCTTCAGTATTGTATTTCAGGACAGTAGAGTAGCTTGCACCCACAGATCTTTCCTGTGTTTGGTGTTATTTGCTCCATTTCTGACCTGTTAATATGATTCCATTTTACAGGTCATGGCAGGTGAATAGCAAATCACACTTAACACTTGTATCATTTTCCAGCTGATGAACAAGTGATCTTCGCAAGTACCATTCAACACTATAACATTTTCACAGATCACGAAAGAAGGAAGTAACCCCAAAAGCTTTGTATTATTTTCCAGGTTAGGTCAGGGTGCTTGCTATTTGGCTGACCTGACCATATAATGATACAAAAAGTTGTAAGGACCTTATCATCCACTTAGTCTGTAAAATAATACAATTTTTTGTGGTGTTTGCTATTTCCCTGACTGTAAAAGGATACTGGCATGATCCTCTAGGTGAAGGATTACTCTTTAACTCCAAAACCTCCTGGCTTTGGCTACAATGCCCAGCAGATTCTCAGGAACATCACTCAGGATATCAAAAGGCTAATGGCTCATTAAAAATAATAAACCCATGCCTCTAAACCATTTTTTTAGGATAGAGATTGATGCAAGAATGAGTACACCCTTGGATTAGTGTAACAGACAGAGCTTTATTGGTCACAGACATATATAAACCATACAACATTTAACCCAGACTAGCCCCCTTGCCAATTGGTAACAGGTTGTATGATTCCATCCCACCTGTTTTTGATTGAGAGGCTTGTGCCCCCCCCCCCCCCTCCCTGTCATTACCCACCCTGTCACGAGTGCCTGGTGTGGTGATCTGGTATGCCACTCATCAACTTTATAAACCTATAGGGGTAATTAAGATGTGGGGCCCAGAGACCAAAATGTCTGTCATTTCTCTTACATACAAAAATGGTGGGGTGTAATTCTCATTCATGGAGCTAGAGGGCATCTCTGGAAACCTTAGTAAATACAATACACATATAAGTGTTGGGAGGTACTTGCTTTCCTCCCGATCTATAAAATAATATAAAGTGTTGGGATGCTTGCTATCCACCTGACCTGACCTGTAAAATTATACAAAGTGTTGGGGTGCTTTATTATCTCTTCCTCTGACCTATGAATATGATATTATGTTTGTGGGGTAGTTTGTATGGTTCCCCAATGATGGTAAAGCAGAAAACCAAACATAATAGTGTTTGCCCCCACCACAGAATAGTTTTATATAGTACATATAGTTTTATATAGACTGTTTGTATTTCTTTACTTTTCTGAAAACATTTTTTTTTAGTTTATTAAGTTTAATTCTTAAAAACAAGCATTTTCTGAATGTGTGGTACTACATTCTTCACTAATACCTGTAGAGATGTGGTGGTACTAGTAGTAACAGTTGTTGGGCTAGCTGTACATTATGTCTTATTTTATAATAATTCTGTGCCCCCCACTCTTCTCCCCAGTAATCATCCTGGCTGTGGTTGAGGCCATTCTCCTGTTAGTTCTGCTGTTCCTCAGAAAAAGGATTCTCATCGCCATCGCTCTGATTAAAGAGGCTAGCAAGTGAGTGAGGGAGCATGGGACCGAGGGAGGGAGCAGGAGAAGGCATGTGAGTGGCAACTGGTCAAAGCAGGTGGGGAGCTGGGTGAGGCAGGTGCAGAGTGGGGCGCTGGGCGAGGCAGGTGGAGTGTGGGGCGCTGGGCGAGGCAGGTGGAGTGTGGGGCGCTGGGCGAGGCAGGTGGAGTGTGGGGCGCTGGGCGAGGCAGGTGGAGTGTGGGGAGCTGGGCGAGGCAGGTGGAGTGTGGGGAGCTGGGCGAGGCAGGTGGAGTGTGGGGAGCTGGGCGAGGCGAGGCAGGTGGGGCGCTGGGCGAGGCAGGTGGGGCGCTGGGCGAGGCAGGTGGGGCGCTGGGCGAGGCAGGTGGGGCGCTGGGCGAGGCAGGTGGGGAGCTGGGCGAGGCAGGTGGAGAGTGGGGAGCTGGGCGAGGCAATTGGGGAGCTGGGCGAGGCAGGTGGAGAGTGGGGAGCTGGGCGAGGCAGCTGGAGAGTGGGGAGCTGGGCGAGGCAGCTGGAGAGTGGGGAGCTGGGCGAGGCAGCTGGAGAGTGGGGAGCTGGGCGAGGCAGGTTGAGAGTGGGGCGCTGGGCGAGGCAGGTGGGGCGCTGGGCGAGGCAGGTGGGGCGCTGGGCGAGGCAGGTGGGGCGCTGGGCGAGGCAGGTGGAGAGTGGGGCGCTGGGCGAGGCAGGTGGAGAGTGGGGAGCTGGGCGAGGCAGGTGGGGAGCTGGGCGAGGCAGGTGGGGAGCTGGGCGAGGCAGGTGGGGAGCTGGGCGAGGCAGCTGGAGAGCTGGGCGAGGCAGCTGGAGAGCTGGGCGAGGCAGCTGGAGAGCTGGGCGAGGCAGCTGGAGAGTGGGGAGCTGGGCGAGGCAGGTGGGGAGCTGGGCGAGGCAGCTGGAGAGGGGGGAGCTGGGCGAGGCAGGTGGAGAGTGGGGAGCTGGGCGAGGCAGGTGGGGAGCTGGGCGAGGCAGGTGGGGAGCTGGGCGAGGCAGGTGGGGAGCTGGGCGAGGCAGCTGGAGAGCTGGGCGAGGCAGCTGGAGAGCTGGGCGAGGCAGCTGGAGAGCTGGGCGAGGCAGCTGGAGAGCTGGGCGAGGCAGCTGGAGAGCTGGGCGAGGCAGCTGGAGAGCTGGGCGAGGCAGCTGGAGAGCTGGGCGAGGCAGCTGGAGAGTGGGGAGCTGGGCGAGGCAGCTGGAGAGGGGGGAGCTGGGCGAGGCAGCTGGAGAGGGGGGAGCTGGGCGAGGCAGCTGGAGAGTGGGGAGCTGGGCGTGGCAGCTGGAGAGTGGGGGGCGAGGCAGGTTGGGGGGCTGGGCGAGGCAGGTTGGGGGGCTGGGCGAGGCAGGTGGGGAGCTGGGCGAGGCAGGTGGGGAGTTGGGCGAGGCAGGTGGGTAACTGGGCGAGGCAGGTGGGGAGTTGGGCAAAACAGGTGGAGAGTGGGGAGCTGGGCAAGGTGGAGTGGAGAGTGGGGAGCTGGATGTGGGGAGTGGGGAAGCTGGGCGAGGCAGCTGGAGAGTCGGGAGCTGGGCAAGGGGAAGAATGGGGGAGGAATGTAGAGTGGGGGTACTGAGGAGAGGAATGGAGTGTGGGGGATTGAGGGAGTGAGCAAGGAAAGTCAGCTAGGGTATGGGAGACTGAGGGAGCAAGCAGGGGAAGGCAGGTAGAGTAGGGGACTGGAGTGTTTGGAAGAATGCTTGGAGCCCTAGGTGGAGGCATAAAGACTGTGAGATGGAGCTGATAGAAGGTTGGGGAGTAAGAGCTGAATTGGAGAGCTTAGGGGGTTAGACATATGTGCAGCCAGAAGGCACAAACATGGAGAGTTAAAGGAGAGGACACTGCTTAGCGTAATGAATATGTGGGTCCTATGGATGCACAGATTTGGGACTAAGAAATATAGAGGAGTGAAGAGGTGCAAAGGTGGAAAGTAATTAACTGTAATAAAGTAATTAATACAAAACTAAATATTTTCTCTTCCTTTTTTCCCTCTCTTTTTGTTTTCTCTTATTCTCGTAAACCTTTCCTCATTACTATACTATTATTCCCATCCATTTTGTCCATTCCCTTTCTTCCCTTCTCCCCCCCCCCCCCCCCTTCTTTTTCACTCTCTTTCATTCTCTCGCTCCTGTTTTCTCCCCCTCCAGGGCTATTGGTCACATCATGTCCTCCCTCTTCTACCCCATCATCACCTTCATCCTGCTTCTCGTCTGTGTGGCGTATTGGGGTATAACAGCCCTGTATCCTTTAATTAATCAGCACACTGCATTGCTGTTCTGCATGGTCCTCTGTGGTTGTGACTGGCATGAGACTATGTAGGATCCACTCTGATAGACAAGGGGTTAATCACGGTATAATATCAAATGTTTCATACATATATACATATATATATATATATATATATCACATATTATAATGGTCTAACTATGAGACGTCGTCACGCTGCGTTGCGTAGTGCGTACGACTTTGCGATGAGCGCCACAGGCGCTCATCGCCCGTGAGGCGAGCCGTTAAACCGCTCTGTTGCGTAGTGCATACGACTTAGCGATGAGCGCCACAGGCGCTCATAGCACGGCGAGCCTCGCGCAGCAAGGCGAGCCGTTAAATTTTAGCACTTTGGCAATGAGCGCCGCAGGTGCTCATTGCAGGCGAGCCTCGCGTAGCGAGGCGAGCCGTTACATCGTAGCACTTTGGCAATACGAGGTGAAAAAAAATACGAGATACGCGGCGGAACCAAAACAATGAAAAAAACACTTAATACACACTAAAAAATTAAATAAAGGTCACTTACAGCATGGGGAACCAGGCAGGACGTCTGGAAGTGAGTTGGAACTCCAATTTACAGCGATTTAGCCGAGTTACAAAGATCAAAAATCGGCTAAGCAAGAAAAAAATGGCCGCCGAAAAAAATGAAAACGAGGCTATACTACTACGAACTGCGTAAAACACAGCAACAGACGTATGTGTTAGAAAAACAACGAGATAAAGGATGCGGATTAACCGCGCAATGAGTAAAAAGACAGTAGCGAGTACATTTTAATAAACTCAATTACAGATTTACGCATTAACACTGATTTAACGCCTTTGCCTCGCGCAACATTGGATTTCCCGCCTAAAACAACGCATTTGATGATATATAAGTGACAAATTACAAAAAGACAAAAAAAAAAAAAAAAAAGGGTATTTATTTTAAGAAAAAAAAAAAAGGACAAATGTAGCGTCATGTTGTGTTGCAAACAAATTTAACAACATTTAATTTATATTGAACGTCATTTGACCGTTTGACCATATTTACTGTTAAACCGTAGTACTTTAGCGGGCTTAGCGATGAGCGCCGCAGGCGATCATCGCCCGGCGAGCCTCGCGCAGCAAGGCGAGCCGTTAAACCGCAGTACTTTGGCGATGAGCGCCGCAGAAAAAATGGCGCATGAACATAACGATAATGACGCTACAGCACTATAACCACGGAAAACACGTAAAGATAATCCGCTAAGACGCATACCACACATTATCCGCCATTTTAGGATAATGCGGAAGTACACAGCTACGTTAACGGTTTCGGCTTGCGCACGCACACTATTACACTGCACACGTTCATTACGCTTACACAGCAGCTCCACACCACTAATGCTGCAGCAACATCAACACAGATTGCCAGCTCTTCAACACAATGCATAAAAATAAATTCATTTATTAATTTGAATTCTATATTTCAGTAGTACACACAAAACAACATTAGCTACCTTACAATTCCATATGTATATTAATAACTAAACAACTTTTAAAACATACACATCTGTAGCGGAACCCATCACTGTTTTACCCTGTTTTATGATTATTTAATTCTTGGTTAAAATATGATCCTACAATATGTATGCTGGTTTATGCTCTGCAGAATATTAGCCAGACTTTTGCAGACCTAGGCTAATAGATAATCCTATTACAGAGATTCAAGAGATAAGAAAGTTGTAAAGGATCCTTGCATTGTCCAAAGTGTTTCCATTCTCTGATAAGAACAAAGAGGTGTAATTGAATCAGTGTCTGATTGTATCAAAGTTGCCAGGGAGGTGTGACCCCCCTATTGTTCTCTTTGTGTGTATTGTGTGTAGCCAAATATGGGCATGTGTATTGCCTGTGGCCAAAGAGATGAATATATAGTTCTGCAATAACAAAATAAAGTCAGTATTCATTTGACTCCCAAATTGTGTGTCGTCCAATATGGGAGGTCGGGAATGGTGAAACTGTAGTGCCTCGTGGGTATTTTATCGTATACCAGCGGAGATTTTGGACTGCGTGTCCCAGCTCCGTTACATTTGTTGGCAAGTGGCGGGATTGTTCCCATGGTCAGAAGGACAGCTACAGGAGACACCATTCCGTGGAGTACAAATTGAGGGCAACGCTAGTATCCGTACAGCGCCCCTGGCTACAGCAGGATGGAACCGGCTAGTTTTCAGACAGCGTTCCATCATGAGGAGGAGGAGGCGGCCGCGGACTACAGGGATGCAGACAGAAAGGAACTCATGGTTACAGTACCTCGTATTACCCCACAGAATGAGTTTGGAAGAGAACTCCAAAGCAGACTGGCCTTTTTCCCAGATACGCTTCCCATGAAAACCTTGGAATGGTTAATGACAGATGTCCACAAATCCATAATGGAAAAGCAGCGGGCACGGGAGCGGTCCATCTGGGGAGCTGCTAACCCACCTCCCATCATTAAACCCCCCCCAGCACTGCGTCCGGGTGGTGGGAACTACCAAACCCCTCCACGGTACATCAGGTGCCACACGTGTAACCAGCAGGGTCACATGCAGAGAGACTGTCCCAGAAACAGAAACCGCTCCACGTGGAATACTCCAAATAATTCCACCTCCCAGCAGCAGTGTGTACCCCAGGGGGCTGAAGGTGTCGTCCTTTCCCCCCAGCGGCAGTGTGAACCCCAGGGGGCAGAAGGTGTCATCCTTCCCCCTCAGCGGCAGTGTGTACCCCAGGGGGCTGAAGGTGTCGTCCTTCCCCCCCAGCGGCAGTGTGTACCCCAGGGAGCCGAAGGTGTCGTCCTTCCTCCCCAGCGGCAGTGTGTACCCCAGGGAGCCGAAGGTGTCGTCCTTTCTCCCCAGCGGCAGTGTGAACCCCAGGGGGCAGAAGGTGTCGTCCTTTCCCCCCAGCGGCAGTGTGAACCCCAGGGGGCAGAAGGTGTCGTCCTTCCCCCTCAGCGGCAGTGTGAACCCCAGGGGGCAGAAGGTGTCGTCCTTTCCCCCCAGCGGCAGTGTGAACTCCAGGGGGCAGAAGGTGTCGTCCTTACCCCCCAGCGGCAGTGTGTACCTCAGGGAGCAGAAGGTGTCGACCTTCCTCCACAGCGGCAGTGGGTACCCCAGGGAGCCGAAGGTGTCGTCCTTCCTCCCCAGCGGCAGTGTGTACCCCAGGGGGCCGAAGGTGTCATCCTTCCCCCCCAGCATCAGTGTGTACCCCAGGGGGCCGAAGGTGTCGTCCTTCCCCCCCAGCGGCAGTGTGAACCCCAGGGGGCAGAAGGTGTCGCCCTTCCCCCTCAGCGGCAGTGTGTACCCCAGGGAGCTGAAGGTGTCGGCCTTCCCCCCCAGCGTCAGTGTGTACCCCAGGGAGCAGAAGGGGCCGTCCTTCCTCCCCAGCGGCAGTGTGAACCCCAGGGGGCAGAAGGTGTCGTCCTTTCCCCCCAGCGGCAGTGTGAACCCCAGGGGGCAGAAGGTGTCGTCCTTCCCCCCCCAGCGGCAGTGTGTACCCCAGGGAGCAGAAGGTGTCGACCTTCCTCCACAGCGGCAGTGGGTACCCCAGGGGGCCAAAGGTGTCGTCCTTCCCCCCCAGCGGCAGTGTGAAACACAGGGGGCAGAAGGTGTCATCCTTCCCCCCCAGCGACAGTTTACCCTAACCAGGGGAGACACCAATCTCCCAGACGGCGCAGATGGGACCGTGGTCTCTACGCCCACAGCTTGTCCAGATCCCCAACTACCGTCACTGGGACAACCGGAGGAGGGGGTAAGTACAAACTCCCCTCCCCAGCTAACTTCTAATGTGGCCCCAGGGTTAACAGAGGAAATGTTAACCCCCACTGACCCCCACGTTTCCCTGGCTACTGAGCCGGAATATGTCCCAAGTACCCCAGAAGAAGAGCTGACAGCGGGGCAGAGTGCAGTCGGCCTCTGCCCTCCCTTTGTCCCTGGTACAGAGCAGGAGGTCCTGCAGGTTATACCAGCAGAAGAGCTGGCATCAGGGCAGAGTGCCGCTGGCCTCTGCCCCTCAAGTCCCCTCAGCGTGTTGCCCCATCACCACAGCAAAATATCCAGGTACCTGGTTAGACTTCCCCCCAAAGGAGAGATGTGTGACGAAGTGCCCTTCGCCACTTTGGCTTGGAGAGGACTGTTTGCCAGCCTCCTGCCCTGCGACTATGGCCCTGGTACATATTGCCCTTTGGAACCAGTGTTCGGCCATACCAGAGTGTAAGTCACTCATTCTGGCCCTTTACATACAGAGGGGTCATTCTGTACTTGCCCTGTGTGAACCATGATACCCCAGATAACTGTGCCATGAAGCCCATTCATATAATGAAAGACTATGGGAAAGACTTTAGCTACATGGCAATTGAACTGTGTGAAGAGGATCTGAGCGCTATTCGGTGGTTTTGTGCGCTCAGATCCCAGCTATCTGGGGATATGTGAAATGTGAGTAAATGTGAATTGCAGTAATGCTGATGGGTTGTCAAACTAGAGAATTGACCAACAAATACTTTTGTCCGGACATCCCCAGGCCGATCCGTTGGGATCAGACCGTGTATGCCGGCTTATGGTCACGGGGGAGGTGTGTAGCGGAACCCATCACTGTTTTACCCTGTTTTATGATTATTTAATTCTTGGTTAAAATATGATCCTACAATATGTATGCTGGTTTATGCTCTGCAGAATATTAGCCAGACTTTTGCAGACCTAGGCTAATAGATAATCCTATTACAGAGATTCAAGAGATAAGAAAGTTGTAAAGGATCCTTGCATTGTCCAAAGTGTTTCCATTCTCTGATAAGAACAAAGAGGTGTAATTGAATCAGTGTCTGATTGTATCAAAGTTGCCAGGGAGGTGTGACCCCCCTATTGTTCTCTTTGTGTGTATTGTGTGTAGCCAAATATGGGCATGTGTATTGCCTGTGGCCAAAGAGATGAATATATAGTTCTGCAATAACAAAATAAAGTCAGTATTCATTTGACTCCCAAATTGTGTGTCGTCCAATATGGGAGGTCGGGAATGGTGAAACTGTAGTGCCTCGTGGGTATTTTATCGTATACCAGCGGAGATTTTGGACTGCGTGTCCCAGCTCCGTTACAATCTGATTGCCGTCATTTTTTGACCGCCAATATGCTAGTATATATATAATGACTATATATGGTCATGGCAGGGGCAAGGCGAGCAGTTGACGTCTGCACCAAGAACGTTGCTCAAGTTGCGGCTTAGGACCAAAACCGGTACATGCACTGTGCGCCTTGCAAAAATCCGACTTTAACGGCCGAACCTCGGTACTCTAAACACCTGAAAATAACAACAATTATGCCTCAGAAAAAGAGCGGCTGCCGAAAAACGCAACACAACGAAAACGAGGCAGAAGGACGTAAAAACAAGCCCTATGCAGTAACACTTAATGCAAACCAGTGACACTTAACCCAAGGGAGTAACGCAACCCAAGACAGTAACACTTAAGCCTATAAAGTACACAGGGTAAGAGGCTGGCAATGAGCACCGATGGCCCTCATTGCGAGCCACACGATGGGCGCAGAAGGCGCTCATCGAGGGGCTCACAAGGAGCGCCGAAGGTGATCATTCAAAAGCAGGAAAGTTGCGGCTCGCGATGAGCGCCAAAGGTGCTCAGAGGGCCCATAGCCTCGCATTGTGTGGCAAACCGCATTGCAATTTTACTCCCGTCATTTTTGACGGGCAATTTCCTAGTATGTACATAAAAAAATAATTGTAGTGGTCCTTTAATGGACTGATGGTTTGTATGGCTGTTTCTGATAAGCTAGGTGTTAATGGAGTGATGCTCTGCTGGTTCTCTTCTAGTAAGGTAGGTGTTAAAGGTATACTACGCTGTGGCTCTTGACTACCCTTCTCAGATATCTGGCCACCTCGGGGGCCCCGTTATACAGACTCTCTACTGTGAACCAGAGTTACCCCGGATGTGAATATATCAATGGGAATGCAACCTGTGACCCCATGGTGAGTGTGTTAGTGTTACAGCGAGGGTGTGTTACTTTAAGTGTGTGTGTATTAGTATTACAGTGAATGTGTGTGCTAGTGTTTGGGTTTATGTTGTAAGTTTGTGTGTGATTTTATATATGAAAATAATATTGACCCCTCTTTTTTTCTCTCATTTGTTTCCCTTTCCCAATTTTTCAATTTTTTGCTCCTTTTTCTCCTTTATCTCTCTTCTCGATGTCTTCCTATCTTTCCATCACTACACTGCCCCCTTCCCTCTCACCAACCATATCCTCTCCTTCCCTCTCTCCCGCTCATCCTCCCTCTCCCCTTCTTTACTCTCTCCCCCTCCCCCTGCATAACTCTCTCCCCCTCCTTCCCCCTGCCCCTTGCCTCTACCCGTGACCCTTCCCACTCCCCCTTCCCACTCCCCCTCCTCCTTCCCACTCCCCCTCCTCCTTCCCACTCCCCCTCCTCCTTCCCACTCCCCCTCCTCCTTCCCTCTCCCCCTCCTACTTCCCTCTCCCCCTCCTCCTTCCCTCTCTCCCCCTCCTTCCCTCTCTCTCTCCCCCTCCTTCCCTCTCCCCCCTCCTTCCCTCTCTCCCTCTCCTTCCCTCTCTCCCCCTCCTTCCCTCTCTCCCTCTCCTTCCCTCTCTCCCCCTCCTTCCCTCTCTCTCCCTCCTTCCCTCTCTCTCCCTCCTTCCCTCTCTCTCCCTCCTTCCCTCTCTCTCCCTCCTTCTCTCTCTCCCCCTCCTTCTCTCTCTCCCCCTCCTTCTCTCTCTCCCCCTCCTTCTCTCTCTCCCCCTCCTTCTCTCTCTCCCCCTCCTTCTCTCTCTCCCCCTCCTTCTCTCTCTCCCCCTCCTTCCCTCTCTCCCCCTCCTTCCCTCTCTCTCTACCCCTTCTTCCCTCTCTCTCCTCCTCCTTCCCCCTCTCTCCCCCTCCTTCCCTCTCTCTCTACCCCTCCTTCCCTCTCTCTCTACCCCTCCTTCCCTCTCTCTCTACCCCTCCTTCCCTCTCTCTCTCCCCCCTCCTTCCCTCTCTCTCTCCCCCCTCCTTCCCTCTCTTTCCCCCTCCTTCCCTCTCTCTCCCCCCTCCTTCCCTCTCTCTTTCCCCCTCCTTCCCTCTCTCTCCCCCTCCTTCCCTCTCTCTCCCCCTCCTTCCCTCTCTCTCCCCCCTCCCCCTCCTTCCCTCTCTTTCCCCCTCCTTCCCTCTCTCTCCCCCTCCTTCCCTCTCTCTCCCCCTCCTTCACTCTCTCTCCCCCTCCTTCCCTCTCTCTCCCCCCTCCTTCCCTCTCTCTCCCCCTCCTTCCCTCTCTCTCCCCCTCTCTCCCCTCTTCTTTCCTCTCTCCCCCCTCCTTCCCTCTCTCCTCACTCCTTCCCTCTCTCCCCACTCCTTCCCTCCCTCTCCCCCCTCCTCCTTTCCTCCCTCCTCCTTTCCTCCCTCTCCTCTTTTCCTCCCTCTCCTCCTCTCTCCTTTCCTAACTCTCCTCCTCTCTCTCCTTTCCTAACTCTCCTCCTCTCTCTCCTTTCCTAACTCTCCCCCTTTCCTTTTCTCTCTTTTTTTTTTCTCTCTCCTTTTCTCTCTCCCCCTGTCCCCCCTCCAGACATTCAACGTCTCCAACCAGTCGTGTCCGCTGGCTCACTGTATCTTCTATAAATATAACACCGAGGGCCTCTACCAGCAGAACCTCTTCAATCTCCAGATCTATAACGTCATCGGCTTCCTCTGGTGCATCAACTTTGTCATCGCTCTGGGGCAGTGTGTCCTGGCCGGCGCCTTCGCCTCCTATTACTGGGCCTTCCATAAACCCAAAGACATCCCCTACTTCCCTGTGGCTGGGTCCTTCATGAGAACCCTGCGGTGAGGACTGACATAGGGCCTGTATATATGGGATCAGTACAGGCGGGTCTATGGTAGACTGGACTTGCCATATAGGGTCTGACCATAGGAGCAAGACTGGCTGTATACGGTGTGTGGGAGGCGGGTCAGGCCATATAGGGTTTATCTATAGGAGACAGGACTAGACATATAGGGTGTGTCTTTGCAGGGCAGGTCTGGCCATACATTTGGTCAGTCTATAGCAGGCAGGACTTAATGTATAAGGACTGTATATACAATCGGCAGACTGGTCATGTTGGAGGCTTGACTGGCCATGTTGGATCGGTCTATAAGAAGCAGGACAGGCAGTCTAGGAGCCAGGACGACCAATATAGTGTCTGACTATATAAGCTAGGACTGGCCATATAGAGTCTGTAGTTTATAATATTAGGACTCTTATAGGATCGGTAACATGCTTGATTTTTTTTCTCTTCCTTATCTTTTCTTCCCTTGCTACCATTGCTCTCTTTATCCTCTCCTATCCACCTTATTTATACACGATCTCTATATCTCTTACTCCACTCTGTCAGTTTCCCTCCCTTTCTTCCTCTCTTCATTTCCTCATCCCTCTCTTTCTCTCTCCACTCACAATTCTTTTTTCCTCCCTTTTTGTACCGTCTGTCTGCCTCTTTCTCCCGTACGTCCCCATTCCATTTCACTTTCTTTCATCCTTCTCTCCCCCAGCTACCACACAGGGTCTCTGGCCTTTGGATCTCTCATCCTGACCCTGGTTCAGATTATCCGAATCATGTTGGAATATCTGGACCACAAACTAAAAGGTAATATATATATATAATGTGTGATTTGTATATATGCACACTGCACTAGGATTGATTGTCTACACTGAGGATCTCTCTCTCTCTCTCTCTCTCTCTCTCTCTCTCTATATATATATATATATATATATATATATATATATATATATATATATATATATATATATATATATATACAGTGTCTTGCAAAAGTATTCACCCCCCTTGACTTTTTCCCTATTTTGTTACATTACAGCCTTAAGTTCAATGTTTTGTTAATCTGAATTTTATGTGATGGGTCAGAACACAATAGTCTAAGTTGGTGAAGTGAAATGAGAAAAATAAATGCATAAATATACATAAAACTATTTTTTAGAAATAGAAAACAGAAAATTGGCATGTATGTATGTATTCACCCCCTTTGTTATGAAGCCCAGAAAAAGCTCTGGTGCAACCAATTACCTTCAGAAGTCCCATAATGAGTGAAATGAAGTCCACCTGTGTGCAATTTAAGTGTCACATGATCTGTCATTACATATACAAACCTTTTTTGAAAGGCCCCAGAGGCTGAAACACCTAAGCAAGAGGCACCACTAACCAAACACTGCCATGAAGACCAAGGAACTCTCCAAACAAGTAAGGGACAATGTTGTTGAGAAGTACAAGTCAGGGTTAGGTTATAAAAAAATATCCAAATATTTGATGATCCCCAGGAGCACCATCAAGTCTATCATAACCAAATAGAAAGAACATGGCACAACAGCAAACCTGCCACGAGACGGTCACCCCCCAAAACTCACGGACCGGACAAGGAGGACATTAATCAGAGAGGCAGCACAGAGACCTAAGGTAACCCTGGAGGAGCTGCAGAGTTCCACAGCAGAGACTGGAGTATCTGTACATAGGACGACAATAAGCCGTACCCTCCATGAGTTGGGCTTTATGGCAGAGTGGCCAGAAGAAAGCCATTACTTTCATAAAAAACAAAATGGCACGTTTTGAGTTTGTGAAAAGGCATGTGCGAGACTCCCAAAATGTATGGAGGAAGGTGCTCTGGTCTGATGAGACTAAAATTGTACTTTGCCGCCATCAAAGAAAACGCTATGTCTGGCGCAAACCCAACACATCACATCACCCAAAGAACACCATCCCCACAGTGAAACATGGTGGTGGCAGCATCATGCTGTGGGGATGTTTTTCAGCAGCCGGGACTGGGAAACTGGTCAGAGTTGAGGGAAAGATGGATGGTGCTAAATACAGGGATATTCTTGAGCAAAACCTGTACCACTCTGTGCGTGATTTGATGCTAGGACGGAGGTTCACCTTCCATCAGTACAATGACCCCAAACACACTGCTAAAGCAACACTTGAGTGGTTTAAGGGGAAACATGTAAATGTGTTGGAATGGCCTAGTCACAGCCCAGACCTCAATCCAATAGAAAATCTGTGGTCAGACTTAAAGATTGCCGTTCACAAGCGCAAACCATCCAACTTGAAGGAGCTGGAACAGTTTTGCAAGGAGGAATGGGCAAGAATCCCACTGGTAAGATGTGGCAAGCTCATAGAGACTTATCCAAAGTGACTTGGAGCTGTGATTGCCGCAAAAGGTGGCTCTACAATGTATTGACTTTAGGTGGGTAAATAGTTATGCACATTGACTTTTTCTGTTATTTTGTCCTATTTGTTGTCTTCACAATAATATAAAAAAATAATCTTCAAAGTTGTGGGCATGTTCTGCAAATTAAATGATGCAAATCCTCAAACAATCCATGTTAATTCCAGGTTGTGAGGCAAGGGGGTGAATACTTTTGCAAGGCACTGTATGTACATCCTCATTTCTACAATATTATGCGTAAAAGGATGCTATTTGTATAGCCACTGTATATATCCAATGTATGTTCATTCTGCCCTCCCCAGATGCCCATAACCCCTGCACTCGCTTCCTCCTCTGTTGCCTAAAATGCTGTTTCTGGTGTCTGGAGAAGTTCATCAAGTTCCTGAACCGAAATGCGTACATAATGGTAAAACCTCTCCTCCATGTCTAACTCCTCCTCCATCTCTGTCCATCTCCATATTTTGCCATCCTTCCCCCCCCTCTCCCTCCTCTATATCTTGTCTCTGACTCTTCCTCCTCTTATAACTTTTACTCTTCTCCTTCTCTCCCTCTTCTCCTCCTCAGTTTCTTTATCTTGCCTTTCTCCTTGTTGTCTCTGCCTTCTCCTCTTCTATCTAACTTTTTTTTCTACATTCCTGCTTGCCTTATATTCTTCCTTTTCTTCTTTTGTCTGTCTGAGGTGTCTTTTTCCTGTTTTTGGTGTCTCCTCCTTGCCGTTTGAGATTGTCTTCTTTGCCCGTTCAGGGTGTCTTCTTTGTTTGTTAAGATCCTACTGCTCCTGTAGGACCTAGGGTTCTTTGGAAAATCCCTTCTTGCAGTAATGAACCCAGCATAGCCTACCAGTACCCTGGAATTGCAGGAATACCAGACATCATAATTCTCCCTCCTAGTCAGATCAGATAGGATCCATTACCATAATTCCCTTATGTAGAATTATCTACCCAGAATAAACTCTACTCAATGCTGATGTTTGTTTAAAACTGTAACTCTCTTTATTGATGGAGCTGTCCATCCATCAAGCAGATTACAGCCTTCCTTCTTGCTGGAGTCTGTACAGGATGCCAGATGTTAATTTTCCCTAGGTTTATGGCCTACCAGGAGTATGTGATCATGTCCAAAGTGGAGACACCTTGCCTCAGAGTTACTATACATTTAATCCTTGACCTCCCTTTCAACTCTCTATTTCTCTCCAAGTAGCTTGCACACCTCACTTGCACATTCCTATTCCAAAAAAACAGTCTAACACATCATTAATATTCCCTGGGGAGAATGGAGCATTTTGATACTACACATGGCTGGGTACCATCCATACATCACATATAGACATGGCTTACACACAGGATGGCTGACAGCAAAACAACTCCCATGATTTTGTAACCAATATTAAACTCCTCATGACAACTGGGCATTACCACTCCATGTTAATCCAGGCCCTCCCCAATAGTCCAACAGTACCAAGAATTCAGTGGGCCCTCCTGAACATGACATTCTTTGTCTATTCAGGGTATCATCTTTGGCCCATTTGAGGTGCTATATTTAACCGTTTTTCTTCTTCCTATCTACTTTCAATTTCCTCTCTCTCCTCTCCCACCTCACAATCTCTCCTCTCTAATTATCCTTTGTCTCATTCTCCAGCCCCTCCCTTCTTTCACTTACCGCTATCCTGTTATTCTTCTTCACCACCTACTCTGTCCATATTACCTCTCCCTCCTTCCTCTCTACCACTATCTCTCCATCTGTGTTTAATATTCTTCTCAACATACCTTCCTGTCCCTTCCTCAGATTGCTATTTATGGGAAGAATTTTTGCGTTTCGGCTAAAAATGCCTTCAAGCTTTTGATGAGGAACATTGTCAGGTGAGCAAACACAACACCATGTGCTTTTTGTAAATGTTTTATCAGCATGTGACATGCATGTTCTTAGAATGTTGGCTTTTCCTTATGTTGATGTTTATTTCCTATGTGAAGTTCTTCATGCAAAAGGAGTGTAATAGATGTTTCCATTGCCTTTTTGCAGTGTCATCTTGTCTTCATTTAGCTGTCTTCTTTGTATGGTTTGGGTATCTTATATACTATGTTGGTGTGTCTTTTGTCTGCCTGTGTTGTCTCTGCCTTGCCTGTTTGAGGGGTCTGTCTTGCAGTCTTGTTTGAGGTTATTTTCTCTGCCCGTTCGAAATGTCTTCTTTATTCTGAATGTCTTCTTTGTCTGTTCAGGGTTTCGTTTTTGGCCCATTTGAGGTGCCATCTTTGACCCCTCTTTGCCTGTTTGAGGTTGTCTTCTTTGCCCATTTGGAATTTGGTCTAATTTGCTTGTTTAGGGTATATCCTTTTCCTGTTTGTGGTGCCTGTCTGTGGTGTCTGCCTATTTTAGGTGTCTCCTGAGCCTTTTTGGAATTGGTTCCTTGTATGTTCAGGGGTGATTTGTTGTGATTTGGAGGCCCTCGTTTCACAAGCCTTATTTGCCTCTTTGGTGTATCTCCTTTTGCCTATTTGAGATGTTTTCTTTGCCCATTTGAGTCCTGACCATGTCTTGTTCTCTCTGCAGGGTGGTTGTCCTGGATAAAGTTACCGACCTGCTTATATTCTTCGGAAAACTACTTGTGGTTGGAGGAGTAGGTGAGAGAGGGGAAGGATTGCAATAGAGAGAGGAGGGTGGAGAAATGGGGGAGTGGAAGGACTTGTGAAGGAGTGGAGACAACAATACACAGAGATAGGGTGAAGGGAAGACCTATGGAAGGAGAGAGAGGGAAAGTGGTGAGGAAGGCTGAAAGATGCACATGCAAGGAGGGACAGAGGGACAATGGGACTGAGCAGGCATGAGAAGGATGGGGTGTGCGTGGAACAAAAAATTAGTGGGACAGACTGATAAAACAAGGTATGGTCCATGGCAGGGGAAATATGGAAGGATGGGAGAAAGGAGAAGGCAGATGAAGGGGCAGTGGAGAAGAACAGGGGAAGTGGGGGGGGGGGAGGTCCTAGGGAAGTGGGACAAAGGGGATGTGGTGGATTGAGGTAAGTGAAGGGTGGATGGAAGAGAAGTGTTGGATTGAGGGAAAGTGAGTAAGGGACAGAGAGTAGGGTAATGTGGAAAACAAAGAAGGATTTGCAGGACTGAGGGAATTAGAAGACAGATAGCAGGGGTTTGGCAAGAAGGGTGAATGATAAAGGGAGTGGGAGGCAATTAATGGGATACAGAGGGATATTGGAAGGTAAATGGGGATATTGGCAGGTAAATGTAAAGTCTGATAGAATGGTTGATTTTTCTCTTCATGTTTTTACCTTTTCCATTCAAATTACCTTCCTTAAATCCACCTCTGTCAACCTCACTCCTTTCCTGTGCAACCCTCTCAGGTGTCTTGGCTTTCTTCTTCTTTACCAACCGGATCCCATTTCCTAACGATGCCTTCAAGTCCCCAACTCTGAACTATTACTGGATCCCCATTTTGGTGAGTGATAGACAGACCCCATGTGGTCATCTTGGGTAGTGTAGGACTGAAATTTGAATATAGAGAGAAAGAAATGGTGGGGGAAGATGAGACATCAAGTGATTATCATAGATAGTGCAGGACTGAAACTGCTGTGAGGGTAGTAAGGTTAAATAGTGGGGAAAAGAGACATCAAGTGTAGGCACAGGACCGAAACTAGAGAGTAGAGGAGGAAACGAAAGGAGAAGGAGACACCAAGTGAATATAATTAGTGGAAAAAATTAGGGAAAGAGACGCCAAATAGTAGTAATAGAAATTAGGGAACATTGAGGAAGAGAAAGCAGTGGAGAATGAGACACCAAGTGGTCATGTTAAGTAGTGTAGGAGAGAAACTAGAGGGGTAGCGTAAGAGGCAAGTGGGGCAAAGGGGATGCCCCCTTACTTAATAGGTTGTGCAATCCTAAAAGTAAGCAGAGGAAAAAAGGATCAGGGGTAAGGAGACGCAGAGTAGTCATAAAATGGCACAACTGAAGATAAGGAAATGGGAGAAAGTGGAGACATATGATGGACTAGGTGTGCAGGCATGGCAATGGAGACATTGAGTGGAAAAGTGGGCAAAAGAGGGAATGTGAGAGTCCATGGGGTGAGATACAATTACATAGTTATCTTATTAAATGTGTAAACAGTGTGTCTTCCTGTCCCATATTAATTACTTGTATGTTACTTCCAGACGGTCATACTTGGCTCTTACATGATTGCTCAGGGATTCTTTAGCGTGTATAACATGTGCGTGGACACATTGTTCTTGTGCTTCCGTAAGTATTCTACTTTACTGAAATATCCTGGCCTTATTTCTGATATTAGTTTTTTGTAAGTGTCACATTGGCTGTTTTGATTAAAATGTCTTCTTTTTGCAGTCGAAGATTTAGAGCGACACGACGGCTCAGCTGAAAAGCCATATTACATGCCAAAATCCCTGATGTCAATTCTGAATAAAAAAAATCGACCGCCAAAGGCTGATAAAAAGAAGAAAAAATAACTTCCTGTCTGTGTGACCTCACTCCGATCACTCTGAGCTCACTTCCTGTCATTGAAGCTCACTTCCTGTTTCAGTACCAGAACTCACATTCAAAATTGATCCAACTTCCTGTCTAATCATGTTGGAGTTGTTGCTGTGATTTTTTTAGATCACTTTTTTTGCTGCCAGTGAAAGACTTTGAAAAGTTGAGGCGGCCATTTTGTTTACATTTCAATGATTTAAAACTCCCTTTGATAATAGGAGAAAGAGGCGGGATTATGCTGTGAGGAATCCCTTTCCGTGACCTAATTTCCTGCAATTGTGGCATACTGGTTTATTTCTTCTATCTTACCTTCTGTTTACCTTTGTATTATTTTCTTGATTTATATAGATTTTCTTTAACTTATTTTTTTACTTCCTGTTACAGCATTTGCTGTATTTAATCAACATCCTTTTTGCCTTCTTACCTCACTTCCTGTGGACGTTTTCATTTAGTTGTTATATACTTTTTCTCTTAAATGGCCACTGAAGTTCTATATTTACAATATTCTATTTTGTACACTTAATATTAAATTTGATAATAAGCTAAATGTTTTTAGAAATTAAAAAACAAAAAATGTAATTATTTATGAAATTACACTGTGTAGGGTCTGAAAGACCTAGGATGCAGATAATAAGTTTTTATAATTTTTTTTATGAAAGCTTGCACTCTGAAATGCAAGGCCTTTGAGTAGGTCCAATCTTTTATCTGTATCCATGGTTCCCTTCTGACAAATCAGGTTAGCAAGAAAAAATGGTGAGCCCCGTTAAGGAAATGTTCACGTTAATAAATCAATATGTGCATTGGTTTAAATTATCCATATTAAAACATACTTCAAATAATCATATAAAATATGGGATTTCAGTGGTACTTTTAACTGTCCACCTTTGTTTTCACACCTAAACATGATCTCTTGACTGATCCTTTGCCCTTTACACTTTGTAGCATTTTCTAACTTCCTGTTTACAAGTGACCTCACTTCCTGCTCAGTCCACCATGTTGCTATTCCTGTTTCTATTTTATTTTCATACTTTCGTGATCTAATTTATCTATGTTGAAGATATATTTTCCTCATCTTTTTTTTACATAACTTTTTTACTCTTGGCCATTACTTCCTGTCTGAATGTGACCTCACTTCCTTTTAGAATGTAAACTACTTTCCTTTATAGATTTTTTTTCACCTATAACTGACGGTGCCTTGAAGGAAGCTCAATAATAATAATAATATTGTTTAATAAGCCAAAGTGACCTGAATATGAACCACAGCATCCCAGAGGGGAATCATGGAAATAGCTTAAATAGAGATAGAAAACTCAGATCAAAGTGCACTTTAAGGAATATATTTTAAACATGTATGATAATATAGACTGAATATTTTATCTAGGAATTACCAGAAATTTTAATGAAATCCCATTTCAATGTATACTCAGATGATGTGTATATATTTATGTTTATAGATAATGCAAATGAAATTAACTATTTTCTAAATTATTGTAATAAATGTAATAATTATCTAAATGTGTAATGTCAGTTTTATATGTCACATGTACACACAGACTCACTGAGGGGGGATTTATTATATAAGTTGATTTTTAATACCCACACATATTCTTGTTTTCTAAATAAGCCATGATGGTGAGAAATCACATTCTACCACAATGGAAAAAAACAGAGGAGGATTAAATATGCAGAAACTCTACCATATTGATATTGTACATAGTTACATAGTAATTAAGGTTGAAAAAAGACTTTCAGTCCAAGTTCAACCTTTTAAGATCTTCTCTCATCTGCAATATGCAGATTAGTTATTAACTAGTTGTTAATTAATTATTAATCAAAAATTTGATTATTTATTTATTTTTAATTATTTATTAATCCATAGGAAGGCTAACAGAAAAAAAAAAACAAGTGAAACTTAGCCAGTCGTCTCAAAGGGAAAGAAAATGAATTCATTCCTGACCCCAGATACTGGCGATCGGATTTCTCCCTGGATCAATTCTCTCTCTCTAATTATCCAGGATAACCCTGAATTCCCTTTTTAATTAGAAATAAATCCAGTCCCCTTTTAAAGTTATCTATCAAATTCCACAGATTAACCACCATTACTGTGAAGAACCCTTTTCTTTCTTTAAGGTGGAATCCATTTACTTCTAAGCTCAAGGGATGTCCTCTTGTCAGTTGAAAACCTCTTGGCACAAAAAGCTCCCTTGACAAATCTTTATACTGACCCTGGATGCATTTATATAAGGTAATCATATCCCCTCTTAGACGGCTATTTTCTAGAGAAAATAAGTTTAATTTGGTTAGTCTTTCCTCATAACGTAGCCCCTTTATTCCCCTTATTAGCTTTGTTGCCCTCCTCTGTACCTTTTCCAGCTCTAAAATGTCCTTTTTATGAAGTGGTGCCCAAAATGTTACTCCATATTCCAAATGAGGGCGTACTAGAGATTTGTATAGTGGCAGAATTATATTTGCTTCCCTTGCTTCTATACCCTTCTTAATACATGCTAATATTTGATTTGCCTTTGCAGCTGCTGCTTGGCTTTGAGCACTGTTACCTAGGTGGTTGTCTACAAACACTCCCAAATCCCTTTCAATATCTGATATCTCTAGATTTGCTCCATTTAGATTATAAATTGCCTGGCTAATTTTCCTTCCCAGATGCATAACTTTACATTTATTCGTATTAAATCTCATCTGCCATTTAGATGCCCATTCCTCAATTTTATGTAAATCCCTTTGGAGGGAAAGTACATCATTATCTGATTTAATTACCTTGCACAACTTCATGTCATCAGCGAAAATGGAGACACTACTTTTCAGTCCCATCTCTAAGTCATTAATAAATATGTTAATAAGGAGAGGACCTAATACTGAACCCTGAGGAACCCCACTTACCACATTAGTCCAATCGGAGTATGTTCCATTTACAACAACCCTTTGCTTCCTGTCTTTTAGCCAGCTCTCAATCCATGAGCAGATATTTACTGCAATTCCTGTATCTCTTAGTTTGCACAATAATCTCCCATGTGGCACTGTATCGAAAGCCTTTGCAAAATCTAAAAATATTATATCCACTGAGTTGCCTTGATCCAGGTTCCTACTAACCTCCTCATAGAAACTAATAAGATTTGTTTGACATGACCTATCCCTCATAAATCCATGTTGACTCCTACTTATAATCCTGTACAAATAGATATATTCTTGTATATTATCCCTTATTAACTTTTCTAAAAGCTTCCTCACTACAGAAGTGAGGCTCACTAGTCTATAATTCCCCGTATTTTCTCTTGCTCCCTTTCTAAATATAGGTATCACATCAGCTTTTCTCCAGTCATCTGGTAGAGACCCTGTGTTGAGTGAATCTTGAAAAATTAAATATAATGGTTTGGCTATTACAGAACCCAGTTCTCTCAGTACCCGTGGGTGTATTCCATCAGGAAATTTTTCCAATCTCTTTTGGATTACTTCCTGTGTTAACCAATTATTTTGGCATTAATATACTTAGAAAATATTTTATGGTTAGTCTTACTCTCTTTTACAATTTCTATTTTAGCCAGCCTAATAGCCTTTTTACAAGCCTTGATGATTTTCTTGTACTTCCGTAAAGCAGTCTCTGTCCCCTCTTGTTGTAGTGGAGGTATATTGATGATGTTTCATAGATAGGGAAATGGGAGATGGTGGAGACACATAGTGGACTACATGAGTTGTGCAGGCATGGCAGTGGAGACAGAGTGGAAGAGAGTTACCCCTCACTCAGGATGGCTGCAGCCTTTCAGAGTACAGGGTGGTTGCACAGTGCCCGGGGAAGAGAATGGCATTAACCTGAGAAGCACAGCTTAGGACAGTGAGTTTTATGGGGACATGTTCTCACTTTTTGCACCAACATGGGATCGGTAACTTAGCCTTATGTGGGGACCGCTTAGTCTGGTTTACTATGACACTTTATGCTCCATTCATACGTTTATGAATGGGCTCCTTAGTAGCAAGTGGGAGGTCTAGGCTACACAAGTCATAAATCAAATGCCAATTAGTGGTAAAGGATCAAAGGCGTATACATTAAAAGCACTTGGGGCCAGCAGATTGTGACTGGAAAAACTGGTAGAAAAGACATTGTGTCCCCAAGTTTTATTACCAGCCCCATAAATGTAATATCTGTCCCACAAATACCTGAACTCCAACTCTAATATAACACAGGTATATGTGAAGCACAGTGGGGATTGAACCTCATAACATGTATTACTATGAACACACTTATGATCCAACAGGACCGGATATCAGACGGTGACCTTGTCAGGATTATACTCTTTTACATAGCTATGATAATAACTGTGCTCCAGGGCTTGTCCGGTTCAACCCTCCTTGTATGCCAACTGACAGACCTGTTGGTAGCCAGATGGTAGGTGAGTTGTGCCATGACATCTCAAACAATGTGAGTCGTGTGCCATAGGGATAGTGGAGACAGACCTGTCACCTCAGACATGTTGACATTCATTTTATTTACAGTTTTTTTGTTGACTTCATAAACACACAGATTTTGCTGATACTCACAGTCCTTTACTTGGTGCTTACACAGGCTCTTTACATAAATATTTCAAAATGGTGTACCAAGTTGGTATGATTGTGCTAAGCACAACACAGTATGGCTAGGCAAAAATATACAGGGGGGAAGATGTGGTTTATTAATCCGACCAAGGAATTCCATATGGGTGAAGTGAAATTGGCTCTGTTGTTTTGGCGTAGGGGTGGACAACCAAGATGGGTCTCTAGACCAGTTGTTAAATTGATGTATTTAGTAACCCAGTTGGGGTTCAACATACCTGATGAGTCAATGTTTTTGGGGTCTATCTCCAGGCCATAAGCTAATGACTATGAGACTCTATAACCATTTGACAACCTGGTTCTGGCTTTTTGAGTTTGCTAAACCTGTGGCCTGATCTTGCCTGCACTGCATTTCCCCTGGCTCAGAGCACTGTGCTTTGGAAGACCACCATGTTTTAATCAGTTACTTTGTTACTTTTGCATTCTCAAGATTCCCTTTCCCAAGCCATGTATCCGGTTTGAACTCCAAAAGTACTAATCTATCCCATCAAACCCATCAATCTCTACATACCCTTCCCATTACCAGAAAATGATGGTCAGGCATTTGTCAAGGAATACTTACCAGAAAGTGAATTTTTGGGGCCATTTTCTTGTGGAACCCATTGACACCAAATGAAATCCCAGTCTTTTGTTGAAACCCCATCACAGGAATTTTACTTTTTGCATTCTTGTTTTAAAGAGCTTTTGGAACCCTATGATAAATAAGTGATCTGAATATTAGAAAGCTTACATTATAAAGATATTCAAAACATCTACTCCTTTTTGTACTGAAACAGGAAGGGATACTAAAACCAATTTGCTCCTTTTTATCACTCATCCTTAACAATACAGCAAGCTGTTTTGTGATCACTTTACACTTTTTGTATATACGGCTGGCAGAACCTGTCCTATTGTTTTTTGTTTAAGGGTGGTCATGACACCGTCCCACATGCTATTTGGACCATATTTACACTGTAGCATTAGTAATAAAAACAAATTACCGGTATTAAGGGAAGTATTTGAGTAGGATTGGGTATCAGTTATCAGTGTTAGAAAATGGACTGTGTATTGTGGAAGAATAGATATACTCTCCTACTCAAAAGAACAGGCTGAGCACCACATGGAAAGGGCCAAGGTTACTTGTCCACCTGTAGGGAATGGCCGAGGTCAATTGTCCATATTTTACCTATATCTTAAGCAGAGCAAGGCAAGTGTGCAAATTCGGTGTTTGCTATCTCTTTCCGCAATAGGTAGAAAATGTGTAACAGTCCTTACTGCATCTTCAAATCATGACCTCTTGTCCTTGCTGTCCTCTGTTTATGGAAGATACTTCCCTCCTGAACTTTATTAAATCCTTTGATACAATGAACCACAGTCCAGCTGGGGCACTCCCTAAGCACTTTGCTTTCTTGTGACTTAGCCTTTTTAGTTAGGTCCTTGTTTTCTACTGTTGACTTAGAAAAGCTGCCTTTGTAAGACGCTCCTGTAAACATTCTGAAACATCTGCTAAGGAGTTTTAAATTTTCTCATCCATGTAGACATAGGCTAGTTCAGTTTTCCCAATCTTGTCTTCATGTTCTAATAGTTGGCCAAGATTTTAGGATATCCTTACCTAAATTCAATTGGTGCAATGAAAAATATTGATTAATATACCTCTTCTCAAGCAGTATTACCCTCGAATTCCAACATTTTGTCTACTGAATTTTTGGAAACTATTGGTCTAGTGTATGTCTGTCTATGGATACATTTCAGTAAGATTAATCGATCACCACAGCTGAAGACCATCACAGTAGGCCAAGCACTGAACCCAAGTCTTGTCTTGGATGTAAAGGAGACAAATCTGGAACAGGGTTGAAACTTAGATGGTTGAGTGTGGTTGAATATGTCATCTTAGTTACAGCTAGACTAACGAGAAGATGTGGAGTTAGGAGTAGACATGTGGTATCATTTGGGCTTATGGAAACAGAACTCAAGGTTTAGGTGAACATTCTTGTTTTGGGGGTTTACAGATAGGATATCATGGTGGAAGATGCCATGTGTTTCATCTAGTAGACAATGGTCAGTAAAAAGACTACATGCATATTATCGAGGTAAACTTGGAAATAAACCATCTAGTGAGGACAGGTTGGAGAGAAAGAGAGAGAGATTTATACTCCACTATCCAGAT
The DNA here is from genome assembly GCA_027410445.1 of Discoglossus pictus. NCBI lineage: Eukaryota > Metazoa > Chordata > Amphibia > Anura > Alytidae > Discoglossus > Discoglossus pictus. The sequence goes on from CM050170.1 coordinate 65,666,864, forward strand.
GTACTCCACACAGTACAAACCCCAAAATTGTATATATTAATGACCATAGACACAAATACACTCACTGTACAGAATATAGAGTTTTATTTATTTACATTTTTTTTCCTCAATTATTAAAAAGAAACAAAATTACAAATAAGCAATAGACCATAGCTCATCTTGACAGGAGTAATTATATCACAACTCAATCTTTGTCAGTGAATGGGAGATGCTGGTAGAGTTAAGGTGTAAGCAGTTTAGTCAACAGGTTTGCTTTCAGTAACCATATAGCTACTTTAAAGGCCAAAAAAGACCAGTCTAGAACTTGGCTCTCTCTACTGTCACAACCATAGATGTAGTGTTGCATCCATATTATACCCAGCCTTTGGAAAGTATTCAAAAATATAGATGGAATTTTATCCTCATTTCTTCCTGTTCACTGTCATGACTGTTGTCAGGTTTTTTTTATTAACATATACTTAATTTCTTCCCTATTAAACCCCAATAAAGCTTCTAAAGTTGATTCCTATGATACTGGAAGTATTTTCTTAGCAAAATTAACCATACTTTTCAGTATAATAGTATTCTACATGGTGTCCATCTAGTTTATATGGTTTACGAAGACATGAAAGATGGAGCTCGACTGCCGGAGAAAATACTCTTCCAATAAAGAACCCTACAAGTTCTCCAACACAGATAGAAAGTGGAGGTTCTACTTAATCAAGAGAAGAAACCTTTTTTTTAAAACCATATACTGAGTTATTGGCAGTATTAACTATAATAAAAGTTATGTGACCAAAAAAATCATCAAAATATTGTTCCAACGTAGGCAACATCCAATCTCTCATCTTAATTGTTTTTAACTCCTTTGTGTATTCACTGAAGCATTAAGTTTGAGTAAGAAGGATGATGTAACTAGTAGATTTATGGCTTATTCACTGCCCAAGGGCGTATTACAGATGACACAATATATGGCTCAATAAACTAGCATCTACTAATCTTATAAGAGGGCTTTTAAAACATCTCTCATATTATAAGGATGTTTTACGAGACATAACCTGTAGTAACTGTTTTATTAATTGTAGCTGATCCACATAATTATGTGCCAGGAAAGAGAAAAAGTGCATCTAATAATGGCCATTCAAAAATATACAACTGATCCACCATAGTTTATTTTTATGTCAATATCCATGGCAAATAGCTACAATATATATATATAGTTTAGTCTAAAACTTAAGGTTAGTCTTAAAGGTTAGTCTTACGTTTCTGAAAAACTAGCTATATATTGTATTATCCATTTTTCTAAAGTAAATAATTATTGAGAAATACAGCATTGTTTGTGTTGTGTTTTATGAATTCTAATTTGCTAATTAGATTTACAGTCTGCTTTTCTGTCTTGGTGTTGGCTAAAACAATGACCCCCAATGTCATGCAGTTGGAGGCCTTACCTCACTCTTATCAAGTACTGTGAGCCACAAATTAGCCCAGAAAAACATGCTGTATATTTCAGGGATTATTTGCTGTTGAGAAAAAGGTGAATATAATGTACAGCCAACTTTCTGCTGTAAATATTATTATTAATAATCTCACTCTATCATGAAGCACACGGACGCTCACACTAAAGTAATTGGGAAATGCATGTTTCCTGATATATAATACTATCCTATGGTACAACGCGCGTTTCTCACAATTTTTTGTGATATTAATTTAATGGATATGCCATTATAAATTTGACATCATATTTATTTTTATATATATATATATATATATATATATATATATATATATATATATATATATATATATATATAATCAAAATCATGTCCAATTTATGGTGCATCAAGTAAATTATTGGTGACAAACTCGTGTTGTACCATAGGATAGTATTAGATATCTAGAAACAAACATTCCAAAAGTACTTTAGTGCGAGCATCAGTGTGCTTCAGGATAGACAGATAGATGGATGGATGGGGAGGTTGAGAGACCCAGCACCTCAGGCAGGTTAACATTCATTTTGAAATTATTTTATTTACAGATAACTTTAATGTTGACTTTATAATCATGTAGTTCTTGTTGTAAAATAGATAATTACAGCCCTTTAAGTGCTACTTATATATATGGCAGTGAGATATGTGCTAAGGTCCACTCTAATCAAATAGTATATGATAGTTAAGATATAAAAGGTACAATTACCCTAATAGGTTCCTTTACCAATGGATTTGGCAGTAATAGGCTCATTCAGATAATATTTATAGCCAGTGTTCATGGCAGTAAGATGTGTAATGGTATCAATGGTCACCCTACAATGTTCTATTATGCTCTATTTCCTGTATTTATGGCAGTTAGAGGATATATTGCGTAATAGAAGTCACCATATCATTTGTATTGTGAGACACTGAATAAAAATGTGAAATGTATTATTGCACTGAACTGGGTACATATGGAGCTTGTAATTTATGGTCCCTTTATGAGCTAAGAACTTGTCCCATAATCTTAATATATTGCAATATATACTACATATATTCTACAGGATGGGACAGGCAGTATCCATGGTTTCAGAGTCCCTTGTTTGGCTATAATGTAGATATTAGTTATGGTGATAGAGGTCACCCGATAATGTTCTATTATAAATATGGCAGTATTATGGAATTTACATGTATAGCCATTTCAACTAATGCGTTAGGGTCTCACCCAATGAGAGTTAGGATATATTATTATAACACATATATATTGCATGTGTATATGGCAGTTATGGTCATCATCTATAAATCTTCTCTATATTATTAGCTTAAGAAAGTTTGCCCCTGGAGCCAGAATAGGGGAAGGGGGCATTTGACCGGGCTATAGTGCTGGGGGAGTGTTAGTTGGTTCTTGGTAAGTGGGGCTTAACAGGGTACTTTAAGTAGGGAGGTTTCCCACCCTTTTAGCACTTGTCCATGGAGAAGCAATGTGATTTCTCCTCACCCCTCCCTGTGTTTAGATACTGGTAACAGCTAGTGCAGGGGTGCGACGTCTGCCTTAGGTGGGAGCTCATTGGTTGAGAAGGTATCCGGTCCTGGTTGGTCCCGGAGGTCTGTTGGGCACAGGGTTCCATTGGGCCTCTGGGAGGGTGAGCTCCTTCTGCGGGCGGGTGTACCGCTACCTCTTGTGTATTGGTTATATATATTTGTTATCATACGTTGTGATAATAAAGCTGTGGCCTGGTTATGATGTAACATTAACGCACCTTGTCACATATGCCTAGGTCAAAGGCCCCAGTTATTGCAGACATGAGAACTAACAATATAAATAAATAGAATTACATAGGATTGTAATTAAAGAAAAAATTGAGTGTTAGTTAATTAAGTTGAAAATTAAGTATTTTAAGCATAAATTAAAATAAAACATCCTAATGGTTTTATCTCACATGACCAATTATAAATCATGATTGGGGGTGATTAACCAGACAATCATGCCCAGGTAGTATAGATCAGAATAGTGATAAGACGGTTGTCCTTAAAAGTTTATTAGCTGTTATTTATCATTGTAAGAGATAATTAATCATGGGAGATAACATCATTAGAGTATTTACACTTAAAATATCTAACTTTCAAGCTCAATTATCTAACACTTTAACTCAAAACATTGAATTTACTGATCTAATATTCCCTCTTGTATATAACCTTCACACTATCCCAAAACCCCTAACCGCGCTCACACACACACTATATATATATATATATATATATATATATATATATATATATATATATATATATATATATATATATATTTTTTTTTTATAATGCACACAACCTCAGTTACACCATATCCTGTTAGATATTTATACCCGATACCCGTATTAAGTTTGTTTTCAGGTTGTTGGGGGTGAGATATGACCCCAGCCCATTATCTTTTGTATGTAAACTTGAATATCTTGGCTTTGGCAGGGTTTATGGGAGAGGAGAGATCAGTGGAGGCGAGATCTGTGAGAGAGAGGTAGAGAAAAAAAAAGTAAGTATACAGATGGCATGGGTAGTGCCAGCCTTGCCCTGATCACAATTACACCAGGGTAGTGGCAGACTCCCCCTCTCACATACACAGTGGCAGTGCCAGCCTCATCTAAAGCAGAAACATTGGCAATACCAGCCTCCTCGTCTCACACACACACGGGCAGTGCCAGTTACCCATCTCACCCTTACAGTGTCTCCTTCATGCCTCCTGGCATCAGTTTCTCCTGCAGTTTCTTGATAGTTAAGTCTCTGCTCTGAGCATCTTGAAGCAGCTTCTGTAAAAAAGACAGCAGGAGATGGGTTAATGGAGCAATGCTCTGCAGAGCTTAGAGATTAATTAAATATGTTCTGCATGATCTATGGCTGGGAAGGTTATTATTGAAATGCTCTGCCTTATTTTCTTTTTAGAGGAAACCCTATTACCTATGTGCATTGCTGGACAATGTAGTAGGTTAACAGAAGTTCTACAAGTTCATTATTTTACTATAGTATAACTAGATATTTATTAGGGCGATAGTGGTAAAAAAAAAATGGGAAAAAGATGATAGTGGTCACCCTATAATGTTTCCTATATTTAAATCTAGAATTTAGTTCATTTTAATAATAAGACCAGAGTGTTCTATTGTGAGGTTCTCTCTTACTTGAGTGACGTGGTCCCTCTCTCGCACTGTGCCATTTAACTGTGCCAGCAGCACCTGTGCCTGCTGCGTGTCTCGTGCGTGCCTCTCCTTCTCCTCTCTCAGCTCCACGTCTCGTGCACGCAGAGCCTCTCTGAGAGTTTTCTGCTCTTGCGCCCCCGCTTGCAGACGCTGTTTGCAGTGACCCAGTTGCTTCTGGGAGAGAGCGGAAAAATGGAGGAAAATAATTTAATATTGTTACAGGCTACATAACCCTGCCCCGTGCAGAGCTCAGTAAGGATTAACATAAGTGATCATGTCACCAATCTGATCATTTAATATTAAATATTATATTGCTAATTAAATAATTATTAATAGAATTCCCATTTAATGATCTATAATAGCAATATTTAAAATTAAATTTGGAGTTTCAGCTTCCAATTCTGCCGATTGTCTCCACCCTAATAAGGTCATCAAGATTGACAAGGGGGTTGGCTGAGATACACGACTGGTGTTGGTAGTAGTTTGTTGTATCTGAATATTTAGCACCCAAAACATTTATCTCCTGTCATTAGGGGTGTCTCTCTCTGTATTGCACTCACCTGCAGTAGTGTCTGACTCTCTGTGAGAGCACTAAGGAGATCCTGGATGTCTCGCTGGTGCTGAGTTCCCTGTCGCTGGTTTTCTGCAAGGGCCTGGGATAAGAGGCGTCCCTTCTCCTGTAGCTGAGCGAGGAGGGGGTCAGGGGGAGACCCGGGAAGGTGTGGGCCCCCCAAATCATTCAGTCCCTGAGTGAGGAGGGAGTCTGCGAGAGCCTGGGGAGAGAAGAAAGAATAAGACTAAAAAGCCTGAGGGGGAGGAGAGAATGAGACTAAAGAGCCTGGGGAGGGAGGAGAGGAGAGAATGAGGCACTGAGTTAGGAGAAAATAAGGTGAGAGACTGGGGGAGGAAGGTGAGAGGGAAAGAGAGAAAGAGAGTGAGAGAAAGAAAGAAAGAAAGTGAGAGAAAGAGAGTGAGAGAAAGAAAGAAAGTGAGAGAAAGAAAGAAAGAAAGAAAGAGAGTGAGAGAAAGAAAGAAAGAGAGCGAGAGAAAGAAAGAAAGAGAGCGAGAGAAAGAAAGAAAGAGAGCGAGAGAAAGAAAGAAAGAGAGCGAGAGAAAGAAAGAAAGAGAGCGAGAGAAAGAAAGAAAGAGAGCGAGAGAAAGAAAGAAAGAGCGAGAGAAAGAAAGAAAGAGCGAGAGAAAGAAAGAAAGAGAGCGAGAGAAAGAAAGAGAGCGAGAGAAAGAAAGAGAGCGAGAGAAAGAAAGAGAGCGAGAGAAAAAGAGTGTGAGAGAAGGCAAGAGTGGCTAGGGGAGAGAGGAGACAATGAGGGAGTGTGAGCCGCAAGAGTGAGAGAAAGAGTGAGAGAAAGAGAGAAAGAAAGAGAGAGTGAGAGAAAGAAAGAGAGAGTGAGAGAAAGAGAAAGAGAGAGTGAGAAAGAGAGAGAAAGAGTGAGAGAAAGAAAGAAAGAGAGAGTGAGAGAGAAAGAGAGAGTGGGAGAGACGCTGCCGGAGGGAGGAGAAAATGAGGGAGTGCGAGCCTGAGTGAGGCGAGAGAGAGAGAGGGTGTGAGTGAGAGAAATAAAGCGAAAGCATCACAAAATAGGTGTGGAGAGTTTATATAATATGACAAGCTGTAGATCACTAAATGTCAGCAGATATAAAGATCCGCCGTCCAGCAGAGGTGGTAGTAGTGAGTACATGAAGAGATGCAGGTATAGCGGGGCTCAGTATTAGAGAGGAGAGCAGGCAGTCAGGGCCGGTCTCCCACCTCCACGTCCTGGTTGCTGCTGCTCAGGGCCCCCTGCATGGCAGTGATCAGAGCATCCTTCTCCCGCAGGGCCGCAAGGCGCAGAGCATCCTGGGAGGCTGCAGAGCGAATAGCAGAATCCAGCGTAACCTCTAACTGCTGCACCGCAAAGTCCTTCTCACCCAGGATATCTCGTAGAGCCTGGGGAGGGGGGAAGAGCGGTCACTAAAACATGCCCTCTGCTATTCCTGTACTGACCCCTCACTCCGCTCTGTCACTGCATCTCCATCCTCTGCTATTTGTGTACTGACCCCACACACACCCTGTCTTGAACCCTCTGCTATTCCTGCACTAACCCCACACTGAGCCATTGCTCTGCCATTTCTGCGCACTCACAGTTATAGTGTCCTGGTTCTCCCTCAGCACTCTCGCCAGTCTCCCCACATCCTCCTCTCTCGCGTTTAGCTCCATCCTCAGACGCTCCTTCTCCTTCTCCCTCTTGTGCTCCTCTTCCACCAGCTCCTCCTCTTTCGCCTGGTGGGAGATATCACATCACATGATTTAACAATGCCACCAAGTGTCCCTGTATAGACCCCCAGTCAGATATCACCAAGCTTATTAAGGTAGATATAATGGACAGCTAGGATGGCCTGTTTGGGTCTTATCTCCTGCCAAGACTTTGAAGTCACACTCATTAGAAGACATGATGTCACAGTATACAGAGGTGATGTCACTTGTTACCTTCAGTTCCTCCTCTCGCTTTCTCAGGGTCTCTATAAGGCTGGTCTGAGGGTCAAGTGATTCAGAGGTTGGGTTTAGGGTCAGTAGCAGGCTCAGGCAGTCCTAGAAGTACAGGAGGGTGTGAGAATGAAGATTTATCATACCCAAAAAAAGTATGCAGTGACTAGAGCTAAAATATTTTTCAACGTGTTTCGTCATAAGACTTCCTCAGGAAAAAAAAAAAAAAAAAAATATATATATATATATATATATATATATATATATATATATATATAATAATAATAATAATAATAATAATATATATTTCTAAATATTAAAAATGCTTTTACTAGAGCTAAATAATAATGTTCATTGTCAAAATCTGGGGTTACACCACTCACTACTGATATGTACTCACCTCTAGAACCTCATCTTTGCATTTTAAGCTCTGTATCAGCTGACTGACCAGTTCCTGTTGTCCTTCAGGGGTATTCTAGGATAAAAAAGGGGTTATTGGAATAAGTTTTTTTTTTTTTTTTTTTTTTTTAATAAAGGCCAAAATAAAAATTTTACATTAGAAACTTAATAAAGTTTTCATAAAATAAAAAAAATCTTACGTATTTTTATGTCTCCCAGACATAAGTGCTTTCTTAAGAAAGATATTGCAACATTTTATCTGGTGCACAAGATGTTTATATGGATTTCCATATTAGCTAAGATGGATCCTGGGGAATTTACTACGCATTTTGCTGAAACACATTAATTGAAATAAGATTATTAAAATTATCAACGCGTTTCTCTTTAGATTTCGTACAGCCATTATGATTGAAATTGAAAGGTGGGAATTGCCAATGAGTTTTGCTCCACATTCAGTGCCGCCACATTGACGGAAATGGAAAGTAGGAATTTACAACGCGTTTCACTCCAGATTCCATATCACCAAGTTTATAAAATGTACTAGTAAATTGCCTGTCAAAAATGACAGTATCATTTTTATATTTTTTTCTCCTCCTCCTTGTGTCTCTTCTCCCCCTTCGCTCACCTGTGCCTCTTCCCCCCATGTCTCTTCCCCCACCTCTCCCCTCCCCTGGGTCTCCCCCTCTTCCACATGTCTCTTCCCCCCACCTCTCCCCTCCCCTGTGTCTTTCCCCCTCTCCCCTGTGTCTCTCCACCCCTTCCTTCCCCCATGTCTCTTCCCCCCTCTTCCCCCACCTCTCCCCTCCCCTGTGTCTCTTTCCCCCTCTCCCCTGTGTCTCTCCACCCCTTCCTTCCCCCGTGTCTCTTCCCTTACCTGTATCTCTTCCCCCCCTTCCATCCCCTGTGTCTCTCCAACCCCTTCCCTCCCCCGTGTCTCTTCCCCCCTTCCCTCCCCCGTGTCTCTTCCCTCCCTTCCCTCCCCCCGTGTCTCTTCCCCCCCTTCCCTCGCCCCGTGTCTCTTCCCCCCCTTCCCTTGCCCCGTGTCTCTTCCCCCCCTTCCCTCGCCCCGTGTCTCTTCCCCCCCTTCCCTCGCCCCGTGTCTCTTCCCCCCCCTTCCCTCGCCCCGTGTCTCTTCCCCCCCTTCCCTCCCCCCGTGTCTCTTCCCCCCCTTCCCTCCCCCCGTGTCTCTTCCCCCTCTTCCCTCCCCCCGTGTCTTCCCCCCCCCATGTCTCTTCCCCCCCTCCATCCCCCCGTGTCTCTGAAACCCCCCTCCCCTCCCCCGTGTCTCTCCACCGCTTCCCATCCCTGTGTCTCTTTCACCCTCCCCTGTGTCTCTTCCCCCCTCTCCTCTCCCCTGTGTCTTCCTCCCCTCTCTCCCCGTGTCTTCCTCCCCCCTGCGTCTTCCTCCCCCCTGCGTCTTCCTCCCCCCTGCGTCTTCCTCCCCCCTGCGTCTTCCTCCCCCCTGCGTCTCTTTCTCCATACCCTCGACTGTGTCTCTTTCCCCATACCCTGTGTCTCTTTCCCCATACTCTGTGTCTCTTTCCCCATACCCTCCCCTGTGTCTTCCTCCCCCGTTTTCTCCTCCCCCTATCCCCTGTGTCTTCCTCCCCTCTCTCCCCCCTGTGTCTTCCTCCCCTCTCTCCCCCCTGTGTCTTCCTCTCCCTCTGTCTCCCACCCTCTCCCCTGTGTCTGTCTCCCACCCTCTCCCCTGTGTCTGTCTCCCACCCTCTCCCCTGTGTCTGTCTCCCACCCTCTCCCCTGTGTCTGTCTCCCACCCTCTCCCCTCTTCCCTGTGTATTCCTCTCCCATCTCCCCTGTGTATTCCTCCCCCCTCTCCCCTGTGTATTCTTCTGCAGGCTCTGCCACGCAATGCGTGCGCACCATGTGCCGCGTCCGTACAGAGCTAAGCATGCGTGCAGCTCTGTACAGACTTAGGAAGTACTGGTAAGTGTGTACACTCCCATGGAGCGTTACACATCAACTAGAATTATTATAGCTGATATGGTGAAAATTACAACGCATTTCACTCCAGATTCCATACTACAACGTTTATAAAAATTATAAATTGAGAATTCACAATGCATATCTTCCCCAGTTTCCATACCACCACATTTATTAAAATTATAAGGTTTTGCTCCAGATTCTGTTCTCTTTCACAGTTATAGCTTATTTGTGACTAAAACTAGTGTAAAATTTTTTAAGAAAAAGTGGGTGGAGAGCTGTTTTTTACCCTACCTGTTGCCCATGGGAGGTGGAATCTCTCTGAGCGGTCTGTAGTTGGGTCTGAAACCAGTTTAGGGTCTTCTGGATACGTAGGGAACGAGAAACTTGGGCTCTACACACCTGGAAAAGAGGATGAACAGAAGGGTAAAAAGCAAAGGAAAGTAGAGAAATGATATAAAGAAGGGAGATTAAAATAGAAAAATAATGAGAAAAAATTAATTGAAGAATGAGAAAAAGTAAGAATAAAGAAAGAATAACTAGTGATAGTTGTGTAGAGAAGGCATAAGAGAGAGACACTTGTGTTCTCACCTCGGACCCTATTCCCATGAATACATCCCAGTCTCCTTCAGTTTCTTCTCTCACTGGCCTTCCCGGTCTCCCATCCTCCTCTTCTGTTCTGCTCTTGTCCTGGAGATTTGGTTCCTCCTGACCCCTCCTCTTCACGGGTATCTTGCTTCGAGTTGGGGTCTTCACTGGGCTGTAGGTTATCTCCTTTAGACTCTTTAGTACCTTCCCTAAGACTGGCGATGGAGAGGATGATCGAGGAGGTGGTGGTGAGGAAGCCAAAGAAGGGGGCTCCCAAATCTCTTCCTCCTCCCCTGTGAGGGACAACCTTTCAAGGGAGGAGGTGGAGAATGATAACAGAGACCCCCTGCTACTATAGCCACCAAAACTCCCCAATGACTTGCTCCGGTGAAGAATCGAGCTATCACTTTGCCCTCCATCTCCTCTACTATGCTCCCTCCTCCGAGGCACAGTGCAGACAGCATCATAGTTGGCATCTGAAACCCTCCATGATGAGCAGGAGTGGCATTTGTCTCCTCTAGCGCACCGGGCACAATTTTCACCCCGATTCTCCCACCAGCTCTCATTTTCCCACAATGATCGGTCTTTGTCCATGAGATTTTGGTAAGATTTGGTTGGAGATCCAGAAGAGAGAGAACCAAGAGATCCATGGAAAGAGCTTAGACGGTCCGGAAATGGAGAATCGGGACAAGAACTCTGATATCCTGGAGAAAGAGTATTATAATAAGGGGCATGGTTGGCAGTTGAGTTGACATCATGGCCAGATGTACACGACTGGCGGTCAGGAAGAGGAAGACCCCAAGCCTTGGCATGAATGGTACGTAGGGTGAAGCAGAGTTTATCTCTCTCGGTAAGGAGACGTGAAGACCGTTGGGTGTAAAGTTGGCGCATTCGAGACATTACAAGGTCATATCGGTGATAAATGTTGAGCGAATGGACACACTTGCCACAGAGAAATTCAGCATCTTCTGGCCTTCGTTTGCTCTTTTGGGATCTAGTGGAGCTGCCCGGTGGGGTACGTGAAACAGGGCAGCCAACGACACGGGAGAAAAGAATGGGGAGGGAGCCTGAACCACCAAAGAGCCATTTGCGCCGGGAACCACGAAGAGGCGAGGAGCAGAGACGGCAGAGGTCAGACATGACTGTGGAGAAATATAATCTATTGGTAATGGTATAATGGCCAAGGGTAGAGATTGCATTTTACAGAGGGGCCAGAGATAGAGATGGCAGGATACAGAGGGACCAGGGATAGAGATGGCAGGATACAGAGGGACCAGGGATAGAGATGACAGGATACAGAGGGACCAGGGATAGAGATGGCAGGATACAGAGGGACCAGGGATAGAGATGGCAGGATACAGAGGGACCAGGGATAGAGATGGCAGGATACAGAAGGGACCAGGGATAGAGATGGCAGGATACAGAGAGACCAGAGATAGAGATGGCAGGATACAGAGGAACCAGGGATAGAGATGGCAGGATACAGAGGGACCAGAGATAGAGATGGCAGGATACAGAGGAACCAGGGATAGAGATGGCAGAATACAGAGGGACCAGGGGTAGAGATGGCAGGATACCGAGAGACCAGGGATAGAGATGGCAGGATACAGAGAGACCAGGAATAGAGATGACAGGATACATAGGGACCAGGAATAGAGATGACAGGATACATAGGGACCAGGGGTAGAGATGGCAGGATACAGAGAGACCAGGGATAGAGATGGCAGGATATAGAGGGACCAGGAGTAGAGATGGCAGGATACAGAGAGACCAGAGATAGAGATGGCAGGATACAGAGGGACCAGGGGTAGAGATAGCAGGATACAGAGGGACCAGGGATAGGGATGGCTGGATACAGAGAGACCAGAGATAGAGATGGCAGGATACAGAGGGACCAGGGATAGAGATGGCAGGATACAGAGGGACCAGGGATAGGGATGGCTGGATACAGAGAGACCAGGGGTAGAGATGGCAGGATACAGAGGGACCAGGGGTAGAGATGGCAGGATACAGAGGGACCAGGGGTAGAGATGGCAGGATACAGAGGGACCAGGGGTAGAGATGGCAGGATACAGAGAGACCAGGGATAGAGATGGCAGGATACAGAGAGACCAGGGATAGTGATGGCAGGATACAGAGGGACCAGGGATAGAGATGGCAGGATACAGAGTGGCCAGGGATAGAGATGGCAGGATACAGAGAGACCAGGGGTAGAGATGGCAGGATACAGAGCAGCCAGGGGTAGAGATGGCAGGATACAGAGAGACCAGGGATAGAGATGGCAGGATACAGAGGGGCCAGGGATAGAGATGGCAGGATACAGAGAGACCAGGGGTAGAGATGGCAAGATACAGAGGGACCAGGGGTAGAGATGGCAGGATACAGAGGGGCCAGGGGCAGAGATGGCAGGATACAGAGGGACCAAGGTACAGGGAGACCAGGGATAGAGATGGCCGGATACAGAGGGACCAGGGATAGAGATGGCAGGATACAGAGGGGCCAGGGGCAGAGATGGCAGGATACAGAGGGACCAGGGTACAGGGGGACCAGGGATAGAGATGGCCGGATACAGAGGGACCAGGGTACAGGGGGACCAGGGATAGAGATGGCCGGATACAGAGGGACCAGGGTACAGGGGGACCAGGGATAGAGATGGCAGGATACAGAGGAACCAGGGATAGAGATGGCAGGATACAGAGGAACCAGGGATAGAGATGGCGGGATACAGAGGGACCAGAGTGAGAGATGGCGGCATACAGAGGGACCAGGGATGGAGATGGCAGGATACAGAGAGACCAGGGATAGAGATGGCGGGATACAGAGGGACCAGAGTGAGAGATGGCGGCATACAGAGGGACCAGGGATGGAGATGGCCGGATACAGAGGGACCAGGGATAGAGATGGCAGGATACAGAGGGGCCAGGGGCAGAGATGGCAGGATACAGAGGGACCAGGGTACAGGGGGACCAGGGATAGAGATGGCCGGATACAGAGGGACCAGGGTACAGGGGGACCAGGGATAGAGATGGCCGGATACAGAGGGACCAGGGGTAGAGATGGCAGGATACAGAGGAACCAGGGATAGAGATGGCAGGATACAGAGGAACCAGGGATAGAGATGGCAGGATACAGAGGAACCAGGGATAGAGATGGCGTGATACAGAGGGACCAGAGTGAGAGATGGCAGGATACAGAGGGGCCAGGGCTAGATATGGCAGGATACAGAGGGACCAGGGGTAGAGATGGCAGGATACAGAGGGACCAGGGATAGAGATGGCAGGATACAGAGGGACCAGGGATAGAGATGGCAGGATACAGAGAGACCAGGGATAGAGATGGCAGGATACAGAGGGGCCAGGGATAGAGATGGCAGGATACAGAGGGACCAGGGGTACAGATGGCAGGATACAGAGGGACCAGGGGTAGAGATGGCAGGATACAGAGAGACCAGGGATAGAGATGGCAGGATACAGAGAGACCATGGATAGAGATGGCCAGATACAGAGGGACCAGGGATAGAGATGGCAGGATACAGAGGGACCAGGGATAGAGATGGCAGGATACAGAGGGACCAGGGATAGAGATGGCAGGATACAGAGAGACCATGGATAGAGATGGCCAGATACAGAGGGACCAGGGATAGAGATGGCAGGATACAGAGAGACCAGGGATAGAGATGGCAGGATACAGAGAGACCAGGGATAGAGATGGCAGGATACAGAGAGACCAGGGATAGAGATGGCAGGATACAGAGGGACCAGGGGTAGAGATGGCAGGATACAGAGGGACCAGGGATAGAGATGGCAGGATACAGAGGGACCAGGGGTAGAGATGGCAGGATACAGAGGGACCAGGGGTAGAGATGGCAGGATACAGAGGGACCAGGGGTAGAGATGGCAGGATACAGAGGGACCAGGGATAGAGATGGCAGGATACAGAGGGACCAGGGATAGAGATCGCAGGATACAGAGGGACCAGGGATAGAGATGGCAGGATACAGAGGAACCAGGGATAGAGATGGCAGGATACAGAGGGACCAGGGGTAGAGATGGCAGGATACAGAGGGACCAGGGGTAGAGATGGCAGGATACAGAGGGGCCATGGGTAGACATGGCAGGATACAGAGGGACCAGGGATAGAGATGGCAGGATACAGAGGGGCCAGGGGTAGACATGGCAGGATACAGAGGGACCAGGGATAGAGATGGCAGGATACAGAGGGACCAGGGATAGAGATGGCAGGATACAGAGAGACCAGGGATAGAGATGGCAGGATACAGAGGGGCCAGGGGTAGACATGGCAGGATACAGAGGGACCAGGGATAGAGATGGCAGGATACAGAGGGACCAGGGATAGAGATGGCAGGATACAGAGGGACCAGGGATAGAGATGGCAGGACACAGAGGGACCAGGGATAGAGATCGCAGGATACAGAGGGACCAGGGATAGAGATGGAAGGATACAGAGGAACCAGGGGTAGAGATGGCAGGATACAGAGGGACCAGGGGTAGAGATGGCAGGATACAGAGGGACCAGGGGTAGAGATGGCAGGATACAGAGGGACCAGGGATAGAGATGGCAGGATACAGAGGGACCAGGGATAGAGATCGCAGGATACAGAGGGACCAGGGATAGAGATGGCAGGATACAGAGGAACCAGGGATAGAGATGGCAGGATACAGAGAGACCAGGGATAGAGATGGCAGGATACAGAGGGGCCAGGGATAGAGATGGCAGGATACAGAGGGACCAGGGGTAGAGATGGCAGGATACAGAGGGACCAGGGATAGAGATGGCAGGATACAGAGGGACCAGGGAAAGAGATGGCAGGATACAGAGGGGCCAGGGGTAGACATGGCAGGATACAGAGGGACCAGGGATAGAGATGGCAGGATACAGAGGGACCAGGGATAGAGATGGCAGGATACAGAGGGACCAGGGATAGAGATGGCAGGATACAGAGGGACCAGGGACAGAGATGGAAGGTAATGAGTATCAGTTTATTGTGTATATAATGCAGTCACTCTGTTTGTAGCTGTATTTACAGGTATATAAACAGTTATATGTTTGTTGTGTAACAGACCTGATGTATATTTATGAGTAATAATATATAAGCCTCACCCATTTTGTGCCACTCCTCTCTCTGACATGTCCCTATCTACATTCCCTCTCCTTCACACTGCCCCTCCACTCACGCTGCCCACTTTTCTCCCAATCCCCCTCCACTCACGCTGCCCTGTTCTCTCCCAATATCCCCTCCACTCACGCTGCCCACTTTCTCTCAATACCTCCTCCACTCACGCTGCCCACTTCTCTCCCAATACCTCCTCCACTCACGCTGCCCACTTTCTCTCAATACCTCCTCCACTCACGCTGCCCACTTCTCTCCAAATACCCCCTCCACTCACACTGCCCCCTTTCTCTCAATACCTCCTCCACTCACACTGCCCACTTCTCTCCCAATACCTCCTCCACTCACGCTGCCCACTTCTCTCCCAATACCTCCTCCACTCACGCTGCCCACTTCTCTCCCAATACCTCCTCCACTCACGCTGCCCACTTCTCTCCCAATACCACCTGCACTCACGCTGCCCACTTGTCTCCCAATACCTCCGCCACTCACGCTGCCCTCTTCTCTTCCAATACCTCCTCCACTCACGCTGCCCACTTCTTTCCCGATACCCCTCCACTTACACTGCCCACTTCTCTCCCAATACCTTGTCCACTCACACTGCCCACTTCTCTCCCAATACCTCCTCCACTCACGCTGCCCTCTTCTCTCCCAATACCCCTCCACTTACACTGCCCACTTCTCTCCCAATACCTTGTCCACTCACACTGCCCACTTCTCTCCCAATACCCCCTCCACTCACGCTGCCCACTTCTCTCCCAATACCACCTGCACTCACACTGCCCACTTTTCTCCCAATACCTCCTCCACTCACACTGCCCACTCACACTGCCCACTTCTCTCCCAATACCTTGTCCACTCACACTGCCCACTTCTCTCCCAATATCCCCTCCACTCACGCTGCCCACTTCTCTCCCAATACCTCTCCACTCACACTGCCCCCTTCTCTCCCAATACCACCTGCACTCACACTGCCCCCTTCTCTCCCAATACCACCTGCACTCACGCTGCCCACTTCTCTCCCAATACCACCTGCACTCACGCTGCCCACTTCTCTCACAATACCACCTGC
>CM050170.1:65695606-65703000 GCA_027410445.1 Discoglossus pictus
TTGTAAAACACCCTTAAATAGATATTTTTTTGTTGTTGAATGTTGACATCAGGTAGTAATAGGCAAAACGCGTATCGGGTGGGGAAGATTTGGCAGCGGATGAGAAGAACATATAGGAGGGGAGATAATGTGGTAAAATATTGTGCATGATTAAAGGAGAGAAATGGAGAAACGCGTTGGGGTAAGAGCAATAGTCCATGTCCTCTTCCATGATGTGCCCGACGCACGTTTTGAGAGCTATATCCAGGTTTTTAAGTTAGCCATTTTTCAATGTAATCTTTGTATACAGTTTGGTTTGAGTGCCACAAGGTGTGAGTGACCCCCGGGACAGAGTATACGGTGATCCCTCCTCTGTAATCAAGGGAACGGAGGCCAAAGCAGTCGTCCTGGTACACCTGGGGAGGGAAGAGAGAAATTGTGTAAGAAAGGTATGGAAAAAGAGAGTGAAGGAGAAAGGAAGTTAGATGAAGTAGACAACATGTAAAAGGAAGAAAAGTACAAGAGTGCCAAAGAGAGGGGGGAAGGAAAGACAAAAAAAAAGTCAAGGACTAAAAGAGATACAAAAGAGGAAAAAAGAAAAAAAAGAGAAACTACGAAAGGTGGGACAAAGGAAAATGAAAGAGAAGAAAGAGAAAAAGAAAGAAAGAGAGAGAAAGGAAGTGAAAGCAATGGGAAGAAAGAGGGGAAGGAATGCATAAAGGAAGGAAGGAACCGAGATAGGAAGAGAGAGGAGAAAAAAAGATAGAACAAAGGGAGGAAGGAAGGAAAACGAGAAGAAATGAATGAGAGAAAGAAGGATAGAATGAAGTAAGGAGGGAAGGAAAGGAAGGAAGGAAAGGAAGGGGAGACGGAAGGAAGAAAATGAGGATGAAAGGGGAAAGGAAGGATAGAAGGAAGGAGAGAAGGAAGTGGAGAAGGGAGGAGGGAAGGGGAGAAGGAAGGAGGGAAGAAAGAAGGGAGGACTGAAAGGAAGCAGAGAAAGAAGGATGTGAGGAGGGAAGAAGGGAAGGAAGGAAAATTAGGAAAAAGGAAGGAGAGAAGGAAGAAAAGGAAGGAGAGAAGGAAGAAAAGGAGGGAGGAAGGGAAGAAGAAAGGGAGGAAGAAATTGAGAAAGAAAGGGATAAACAAAGGGCAGGCGGAAGGAAGACTAAATAGACAGAAGGGGTAATATGAAGAGAAAGGTCGAGGGGCAGACAGCAAGACAATAACCGAAAAGGTGAGAATGAGGAGCAGATGTAAGAAAGATAAAGGAAAAGACAAAAGGAGAAAGGAAGAGGTGGGGAGAAGAATGTGGAGCACAAGGAGCGTGCGGAGAGGGGGATAGATGTGCATTTACCATCTGCTGCTTCATCTCCAAGATCGTCTCATTTTCATCATAAAATCCAAAGTGACTGCGAGACACAAAGAGACATCACATTGTTAATTAGAATAGTCTATGACAGAGTGCTCCATTTAGTCTCCCCTTATTCTCTTCACTCTCTATATAAGCCTGTCTAAGTTATCTCAGCGTCTCTCATCCAATCTGCCGTTCTCTCTCACCTGCAGTCTCTCTTGCTCCTTCTGTCTCTCTCTTTAGCAGCCTCTATCCAAGTTATCTCGGCCTCTCTCATTCCCTCGGTCTCTACATTATCTCTTGTTCAATTTCAGTCTCTCTCCATCACTCCATGTCAGTTTCTCTCTTTCTATCACTGTCTCATTCTCTTAAAGTGACATAACCATAAACCCGGCTTGTACCTCTCCCTCGGTCCAGTCACATACCTGGACTCCCAAGGCGTGATGACCCCGTCATCCGGACCACCAATCAGTACCATTTTGCGAAGTCTCAGGAAGTTTTTTTTCCAGTCTGTAAATAGGGAGGACAAAAACTAGTATGTGTTTTGCTTTAGTACACTGCTTCTTCTATTTCAAATGCTTTTGTTGATTGATTGCAGAGTCAGGGAAAAGGGTGTTACACTGTCTCTTTAATCTCACACATATAAATGGTAACTGGTGCAATAATGTGAGTGAGTAGTCACGGGAGTGTGGCATGGGCGAGGTGGCACTCACCTGTGGCATTAGGCACGGGCCGGTCCGAGTTTAACGGTGCCAGGTAAGTACTGCTGTTCACATACATGTCATGGTGGTGCGGGTCTGTGAATAAAACAGACTGGCTTAGCAATATTATACATGTATGTGTGTGTAAAAATAAATAAAAAACTTTATATATATATATATATAATTTCTATCACATCTTACCGTTCCAGTAGTTACAGATGGAGAACGTCTGTCCCACTTGGGTGTAACACAACCGGTAGAGATTTGATTTCACGTATGTGGGGAACAGGTAGCGCAGGTAGTCTGTGTCTGGAAGATAGCAAGAGAGAGGTATGAGTTAAATAAATAAATTAATTAATTAATTTAATGAATATATGTGTATATATATATATATATATATATATATATATATATATATATATATATATATATACATATATACATATATATATATATACACACACCAGATTTGCTTTTATTACTTTCCTATACATGCTTCATCACTCAATTCATGTATAAGATTGGCCACTAGGTGGCAGCCAATCCCTAATTGTTATACAGTATTTTGATCCAGGACTAGTACATCCGGACTCTGTAGTCACCTTATGTGCTTTGACCATCAGATAGAAAATAGAAATGGTATTTTCCTTTTTTAAATTGCTGCTAAATAACTAGATGAATGAGCTTAGTAGCTTTAGGGGGAGAGAATGGGAAACTGGGGGAGAGGACAAAATAATGGGGGTGAGAAAAGGGAGAGCAGACAGAGGAGGAAAGAGAGCGGGGAAAATGGGGTGAAAAGGGAGGAGAGAGAGAGGAAAGGGAAGAGTGTAGTGATAAAGGAGGAAGAGATTGGGGTGAGAAATAAGGAGGGAGAAAATGTGGTGAAAAAGGAAGGAGGGAGAGAGAGAGAGAGAGAGAGAGAGAGAGGAAGAGACGAGAATGGGATGATAAGGGAGGGAGGTAGAGAGAGAGAGAGGAAAGGGTGACAAAATGGGATGAGAAAGGAGGGTGGAAAAGAGAGAGAAGGAGAGGGGCAATAGGGTGAGAAAGGGGAAGGGAGTGGAAGAGGGGAGAGGGAGGAGAGATAATTTGGTAGAGGGACAGGAGGAAAGTATGGTGGTGAGAAAGGGAGAGCGAAGAGAGGGAGAGAAAGGGGGAAGAGAGAGAGGGTTGAGAATTTGGAATAGTGGGGAGAGAGAAGGAAATAATGTGGGGAGAAAAAAAAGAGGGAAATAATATGGTGAAATAGGGAGAGAGAGAGGAAGGGCAGCGAATGGATGAAAACAGGCAGAGAGAGAGGAAAGGGGGAGACAATGTGGTGAAAAGGGAAGTAGGCAGAGAGAGAGTAAAGGGGGAGAGAATGGGATGAGAAAGGAGGATGGGAAAGAGAGAAGGAGAGGGGGAAAAGTGTGAGAAATGGGAAAGGAGGAGGAGAGAATTGGGTGAGGCGGAAAATATGGGGGTGAGAAAGGGAGAGAGGAGGAAGGGTGAGAAAGGGCAACGAGAATGTGGAATAGTGGGGAGAGAAAAGGAAAGAATGTGGGTGAGAAAGGGGAGGGGGAGAGAATAGGGAAAAGGGATTATCAGAAAAGAATGGGGTGAGAAAAAGGTACAGAGATGAGGAAAAAAAGAGGGAGTGAAAGAGGGGATGGGGAGATAATGAGTAAAGAAAGAGAATAAAGAGGGGGAGAGAAGGGGCGAGAGATGAGAAAAGAGAAGAAAAGGGAGAGCGGAGAAAAAGAGGGAGGGAAGACATAAAAACCATTTAAGAGAAAGAGGTGCTGGAATCTTACAAGACTTCAGATTCATCAAAGCACAAGAACTGAGGAGTCAGCAAGTGTCAGGGTTAGGAAGCGCCACATTACATAAAGAGGTAGTAGATACCTGTATCGGTCTCCAAGTACAGAAGAAAGAAGTTTCATTGGTTATTATTTAAATTAGGCCCAACTTTTACATAGATATAATGGGCATATTAGATGGGCCTTTTGGTTCTTATGTATATTTCTATCTGCTGTTAAATCCCTGTGATTCAGATCAATGCCCCTGAACATGAGCTTGCAGGGTTTGCACATAATTATGGATAATTATAAGAGGCCCAAATACATTATTATATTACTGAGGTATTAGGAAAGGTTCCAGCCTCCGAATATAAAGAGTACAATACACACCCGCTAGGGCGATCCGGACTGGAGGGTCACCCACTGACAGAGAACAGAATGTACTGATTACACCCCTCACCCACACAGCAGTCTGAGGATGGAGTAAAAAGGGGGGCTGAAAGAGTACGGCTAGAAGAAAGGAGACTACCCAGCTATTTATATGTCACGTTATATATGAATATACAGTGCCTTGCAAAAGTATTCACCCCCTAGACTTTTTCCCTATTTTGTTACATTACAGCCTTAAGTTTAATGTTTTGTTAATATGAATTTTATGTGATGGATCAGAACACAATAGTCTAAGCTGGTGAAGTGAAATGAGAAAAATATATACATAAATCAATTTTTTTAAAAATAGAAAACAGAAAATTTGCATATGCGTATGTATTCACCCCCTCTGTTATGAAGCCCATAAAAAGCTCTGGTGCAACCAATTACCTTCAGAAGTGACATAATTAGTGAAATTATGTCCCCCTGTGTGCAATCTACAGTGGATATAAAAAGTCTACACACCCCTGTTAAAATGTCAGGTTTCTGTGCTGTAAAAAAATGAGACAAAGATAAATAATTTCAAAACTTTTTCCACCTTTAATGTGACCTATAAACTGTACAACTCAATTGAAAAACAAACTAAAATCTTTTAGGTGGAGGAAGAAGAAAAAAAACAAAAATAATGTGGTTGCATAAGTCTGCACACCCTGTTATAACTGGGGATGTAGCTGTGTTCAGAATAAAGCAATCATATTCCAAATCGTGTTAAATAGGAGTCAGCATACACCTGCCATCGTTTAAAGTGCCTCTGATTAACCCCAAATAAAGTTCAGCTGCTCTAGTTGGTCTTTCCTGAACATTTCTTAGTCGCATCCCACAGCAAAAGTCATGGTCCACAAAGAGCTTCCAAAGCATCAGAGGGATCTCATTGTTAAAAGGTATCAGTCAAGAGAAGGGTACAAAAGAATTTCCAAGGCATTAGATATACCATGGAAAACAGTGAAGACAGTCATCATCAAGTGGAGAAAATATGGCACAACAGTGACATTACCAAGAACTGGAGCTCCCTCCAAAATTGATGAAAAGACGTGAAGAAAACTGGTCTGGGAGGCTACCAAGAGGCCTACAGCAACGTTAAAGGAGCAGCAAGAATATCTGGCAAGTACTGGCTGTGTGGTACATGTGACAACAATCTCCCTTATTCTTCATATGTCTGGGCTATGGGGTAGAGTGGCAAGACGAAAGCCTTTTCTTACGAAGAAAAACATCCAAGCCAGGCTACATTTTGCAAAAACACATCTGAAGTCTCCCAAAAGCATGTGGGAAAAGGTGCTATGGTCTGATGAAACCAAGGTTGAACTTTTTGGCCATAATTCCAAAAGATATGTTTGGCACAAAAACAACACTGCACATCACCAAAAGAACACCATACCCACAGTGAAGCATGGTGGTGGCAGCATCATGCTTTGGGGCTGTTTTTCTTCAGCTGGTACTGGGGCCTTAGTTAAGATAGAGGGAATTATGAACAGTTCCAAATACCAGTCAATATTGGCACAAAACCTTCAGGCTTCTGCTAGAAAGCTGAACATGAAGAGGAACTTCATCTTTCAGCATGACAACGACCCAAAGCATACATCCAAATCAACAAAGGAATGGCTTCACCAGAAGAATGGCTTCCACGTTTTGGAATGGCCCAGCCAGAGCCCAGACCTGAATCCGATTGAAAATCTGTGGGGTGATCTGAAGAGGGCTGTGCACAGGAGATGCCCTCGCAATCTGACAGATTTGGGGTGTTTTTGCAAAGAAGAGTGGGCAAATCTTGCCAAGTCAAAATGTGCCATGCTGATAGACTCATACCCAAAGAGACTGAGTGCTCTAATAAAGTCAAAAGGTGCTTCAACAAAGTATTAGTTTAAGGGTGTGCATACTTATGCAACCAAAAATATTTTATTTTTATATTTTTTTCTTCCCTCTACCTAAAAGATTTCAGTTTGTTTTTCAATTGAGTTGTACAGTTTATAGGTCACATTAAAGGTGGAAAAAGTTCTGAAATGATTTATCTTGGTCTCATTTTTTTACAGCACAGAAACCTGACATTTTAACAGGGGTGTGTAGACTTTTTATATCCACTGTAAGTGTCACATGATCTGTCATTACATATACACACCTTTTTTGAAAGGCCCCAGAGGCTGCAACACCTAAGCAAGAGGCACCACTAACCAAACACTGCCATGAAGACCAAGGAACTCTCCAAACAAGTAAGGGACAATGTTGTTGAGAAGTACAAGTCAGGGTTAGGTTATAAAAAAATATCCAAATCTTTGATGATCCCCAGGAGCACCATCAAATCTATCATAACCAAATGGAAAGAACATTGCACAACAGCAAACCTGCCAAGAGAAGGCCGCCCACCAAAACTCACGGATCGGGCAAGGAGGGCATTAATAAGAGAGGCAGCACAGTGACCAAAGATAACCTTGGAGGAGCTGCAGAGATCCACAGCAGAGACTGGAGTATCTGTACATAGGACAACAATAAGCCGTACGCTCCATAGAGTTGCGCTTTATGGCAGAGTGGTCAGAAGAAAGCCATTACTTTCAGCAAAAAACAAAATGGCACAATTTGTTTGCGAGCAGGCATGTGGGAGACTCCCAAAATGTATGGAGGAAGGTGCTCTGGTCTGATGAGACTAACAATGAACTTTTCGGACATCAAAGAAAACGCTATGTCTGGCGCAAACCCAACACATCACATTACCCAAAGAACCACTCTGTGCGTGATTTGAGGCTAGGATGGAGGTTCACCTTCCAGCAGGACAATGACCCCAAACACACTGCTAAAGCAACACTTGAGAGGTTTAGGGTGAAACATGTAAATGTGTTGGAATGGCCTAGTCACAGCCCAGACCTTAATCCAATAGAAAATCTGTGGTCAGACTTAAAGATTGCTGTTCACAAGCGCAAACCATCCAACTTGAAGGAGATGGAGCAGTTTTGCAAGGAGGAATTGGCAAAAATCCCAGTGGTAAGATGTGGCAAGATCATAGAGACTTATCCAAAGGGACTTGGAGCTGTGATTGCCTCAAAAGGTGGCTCTGAAAAGTATTGACTTTAGGGGGGTGAATAGTTATGCACATTGACTTTTTCTTTTATTTTGTCCTATTTGTTGTTTGCTTCACAATAAAAAAAAAAAAACATCTTCAAAGTTGTG
>CM050170.1:65703100-65743100 GCA_027410445.1 Discoglossus pictus
GTGCACCCACACCTGACACTTATATTATACTGTGCACCCCACACCTGACACTAATATTATATACTGTGCACCCACACCTGACACTAATATATATATATATACTGTGCACACCACACCTGACACTAATATATATATACTGTGCACACAGACCTGACACTAATATATATATACTGTGCACCCACACCTGACACTAATATATATATACTGTGCACCCACACCTGACACTAATATATATATATATATATATACTGTGCACCCACACCTGACACTAAATATAATATATATACTGTGCACCCACACTGACACTAATATATATATACTGTGCACCACACCTGACACTAATATATATATACTGTGCACCCACACCTGAAAATAATATATATATACTGTGCACCCACACCTGACATAATATATATATACTGTGCACCCAGTCCTGACACTAATATATATATACTGTGCACCCACACCTGACACTATTTATATATACTGTGCACCTGACTCTAATATATATATACTGTGCACCCACACCTGACACTATATCTATTATATATACTGTGCACCCACACCTGACACTAATATATATATATACTGTGCACCCACACCTGACACTAATATATATATATACTGTGCACCCACACCTGACAGTAATATATATATACTGTGCACCCACACCTGACAGTAATATATATATTCTGTGCTCCCACACCTGACACTAATATATATACTGTGCACCCACACCTGACACTAATATATATATATATACTGTGCACCCACACCTGACACTAATATATATATACTGTGCACACCACACCTGACACTAATATTAATATATACTGTGCACCCACACCTGACACTAATATATATATACTGTGCACCCACACCTGACACTAATATATATACTGTGCTCCCACACCTGACACTAATATATATATACTGTGCACCCACACCTGACAGTAATATATATATACTGTGCACCCACACCTGACAGTAATATATATATACTGTGCACCCATACCTGACACTGATATATACTGTGCTCCCACACCTGTCACTAATATATATACTGTGCACCCACACCTGACACTAATATATTATACTGTGCACCACAACCTGACACTAATATATTATATACTGTGCGCCCACACCTGACACTAATATATATACTGTGCACCCACACCTGACACTAATATATATATACTGTGCACCACACCTGACACTTAATAATATATATACTGTGCACCCACACCTGAACTAATATATATATACTGTGCACCCCACCTGACACTAATATATGTATATATATACTGTGCACCCACACCTGACACTAAATATATATATACTGTGCACCCACACCTGACACTAATATATATATACTGTGCACCCACACCTGACACAGTATATATACTGTGCACTCCACACCTGACACTAATATATATATACTGTGCACCCACACCTGACACTAATATATATACTGTGCACACACCTGACACTAATATATATACTGTGCACCCACACCTGACACTAATATATATACTGTGCACCCACACCTGACACTAATATATATACTGTGCACCCACACCTGACACTATTATATATATACTGTGCAATCAGACCTGACACTAATATATATATATACTGTGCACCCAGACCTGACACTAATATATATATATACTGTGCACCCACACCTGACACTAATATATATATACTGTGCACCCAGACCTGACACTAATATATATATACTGTGCACCCAGACCTGACACTAATATATATATACTGTGCACCCACACCTGACACTAATATATATACTGTGCACCCACACCTGACACTAATATATGTATATATACTGTGCACCCACACCTGACACTAATATATATATACTGTGCACCCACACATGACACTAATATATATATACTGTGCACCCACACCTGAGACTATATATATACTGTGCACCCACACCTGACACTATTATATATACTGTGCACCCAGACCTGACACTAAATATATTTATACTGTGCACCCATACCTGACACTAATATATATATTACTGTGCACCCACACCTGACATAATATATATACTGTGCACCCACACCTGACACTAATATATATATACTGTGCACCCACACCTGACACTAATATAATACTGTGCACCCACACCTGACACTAATATTATTACTGTGCACCCACAACTGACACTATATTATATATACTGTGCCCCACACCTGACACTAATATATATACTTTGCACCCACACCTGACACTAATATATATACTGTTCACCACACCTGACACTAATATATATATACTGTGCACCCACACCTGACAACTATTATATATATACTGTGCACCCACACTGAACTTATATATATATACTGTGCACCCACACACTGACACTATATATATATACTGTGCACCCACACCTGACACTTTATATATACTGTGCAATCAGACTGACACTAATATATATATACTGTGCACCCACACCTGACACTAATATATATATATATACTGTGCGCCCACACCTGACACTAATATATATATACTGTGCACCCATACCTGACACTAATATATATATACTGTGCACACAGCCTGACACTAATATATATACTGTGCACCCACACCTGACACTAATATTATATACTGTGCGCCAGACCTGACACTAATATATATATACTGTGGCCCACACTGACACTAATAATATATATACTGTGCACCCACACCTGACACTAATATATATATACTGTGCACCCACACCTGACACTAATATATATATATACTGTGCACCACACCTGACACTAATATATATAACTGTGCACCCACACCTGACACTATAATATATAATATACTGTGCACCCACACCTGACACTAATATATATATACTGTGCACCCACACCTGACACTAATATATATATACTGTGCACCCACACCTGACACTAATATATATATACTGTGCACCACAACTGACACTAATATATATATACTGTGCACACAGACCTGACACTGATCTATATATATACTGTGCACCCACACCTGACACTAATATATATATACTGTGCACACAGACCTGACACTGATCTATATATATACTGTGCACCACACCTGACACTGATCTATATATATACTGTGCACCCACACCTGACTAATATATATTTACTGTGCACACAGACCTGACACTATATATATATACTGTGCACCCACACCTGACAAATATATATATATATACTGTGCGCCCACACCTGACACTAATATTATATATACTGTGCACCCACACCTGACACTTTATATATTATATACTGTGCACACAGACCTGACACTAATATATATATACTGTGCACCCACACCTGACACTAATATATATATATATACTGTGCACCCACACCTGACACTAATATATATATACTGTGCACCCACACCTGACACTAATATATATATACTGTGCACCCACACCTGACACTAATATATATATATACTGTGCACACAGACCTGACACTGATCTATATATATACTGTGCACCCACACCTGACACTAATATATATATACTGTGCACACAGACCTGACACTGATCTATATATATACTGTGCACCCACACCTGACACTGATCTATATATATACTGTGCACCCACACCTGACACTAATATATATATACTGTGCACACAGACCTGACACTAATATATATATATACTGTGCACCCACACCTGACACTAATATATATATATATACTGTGCACCCACACTTGACACTAATATATATATACTGTGCACCCACACCTGACACTAATATATATATACTGTGCACCCACACCTGACACTAATATATATATACTGTGCGCCCACACCTGACACTAATATATATATACTGTGCACACACACCTGACACTAATATATATATACTGTGCACACAGACCTGACACTAATATATATACTGTGCACCCACACCTGACACTAATATATATATACTGTGCACCCACACCTGACACTAATATATATATACTGTGCGCCCACACCTGACACTAATATATATATACTGTGCGCCCACACCTGACACTAATATATATATACTGTGCACACACACCTGACACTAATATATATATACTGTGCACACAGACCTGACACTAATATATATACTGTGCACCCACACCTGACACTAATATATATATATATACTGTGCACCCACACCTGACACTAATATATATATACTGTGCGCCCACACCTGACACTAATATATATATACTGTGCGCCCACACCTGACACTAATATATATATACTGTGCGCCCACACCTGACACTAATATATATATACTGTGCACACAGACCTGACACTAATATATATATACTGTGCACCTGACACTAATATATATATACTGTGCACCCAGACCTGACACTAATATATATATACTGTGCACCTGACACTAATATATATATACTGTGCAATCAGACCTGACACTAATATATATATACTGTGCACCCACACCTGACACTAATATATATATACTGTGCACCCACACCTGACACTAATATATATATATACTGTGCACCCACACCTGACACTAATATATATATACTGTGCACCCACACCTGACACTAATATATATATACTGTGCACCCACACCTGACACTAATATATATATACTGTGCACCCACACCTGACACTAATATATATATACTGTGCACCCACACCTGACACTAATATATATATATACTGTGCACACAGACCTGACACTAATATATATATACTGTGCACCCACACCTGACACTAATATATATATACTGTGCACCCAGACCTGACACTAATATATATACTGTGCACCCACACCTGACACTAATATATATATACTGTGCACCCAGACCTGACACTAATATATATATACTGTGCACCCACACCTGACACTAATATATATACTGTGCACCCACACCTGACACTAATATATATACTGTGCACCCACACCTGACACTAATATATATACTGTGCACCCAGACCGTACACTAATATATATACTGTGCACCCACACCTGACACTAATATATATATACTGTTCACCCACACCTGACACTAATATATATATACTGTGCACCCACACCTGACACTAATATATATATACTGTGCACCCACACCTGACACTAATATATATATATATATACTGTGCACCCATACCTGACACTAATATATATATATATATATACTGTGCACCCAGACCTGACACTAATATATATATACTGTGCAATCAGACCTGACACTAATATATATATACTGTGCACCCACACCTGACACTAATATATATATACTGTGCACCCACACCTGACACTAATATATATATACTGTGCACCCACACCTGACACTAATATATATATACTGTGCACCCACACCTGACACTAATATATATATACTGTGCACCCAGACCTGACACTAATATATATACTGTGCACCCACACCTGACACTAATATATATATATACTGTGCGCCCACACCTGACAGTAATATATATATACTGTGCACCCACACCTGACAGTAATATATATATACTGTGCACCCATACCTGACACTGATATATACTGTGCTCCCACACCTGACACTAATATATATACTGTGCACCCACACCTGACACTAATATATATATACTGTGCACCCACACCTGACACTAATATATATACTGTGCACCCACACCTGACACTAATATATATATATATATATACTGTGCGCCCACACCTGACACTAATATATATATACTGTGCACCCATACCTGACACTAATATATATATACTGTGCACACACACCTGACACTAATATATATATACTGTGCACCCAAGCCTGACACTAATATATATACACTGTGCACCCACACCTGACACTAATATATATATACTGTGCACCCACACCTGACACTAATATATATATACTGTGCACACAGACCTGACACTAATATATATATACTGTGCACCCACACCTGACACTAATATATATACTGTGCACCCACACCTGACACTAATATATATATACTGTGCACCCACACCTGACACTATTATATATATACTGTGCACCCACACCTGACACTAATATATATACTGTGCACCCACACCTGACACTAATATATATACTGTGCACCCACACCTGACACTAATATATATATACTGTGCACCCACACCTGACACTAATATATATACTGTGCACCCACACCTGACACTAATATATATATACTGTTCACCCACACCTGACACTAATATATATATACTGTGCACCCACACCTGACACTAATATATATACTGTGCACCCACACCTGACACTAATATATATATATATACATACTGTGCAATCAGACGTGACACTCTACTGTATTATGTGCCCCAAGGGTGCAGTGTCACCTTCTTATCCTTCTCGCTCTCTCTCTAGATGACAGACTGGAGGCAGCAGTACATATATCTAGAGAACCACCTGCCCCTCCCCGTGCACTCTAGTCCGGCCGTCATTCTTCCCCAAAGAGACTACAGGGACTGGAGGGGACAGCTGCGGTAAATTCTTTTTGCTACTTTCTCCTGCACCTTCGCTCTTTTTCTCTTGCTAATATGTTGCACTCACTCTCTAATTTGTTATTTTATTCTGCCTCGCTGTCCATTGATCTGTCTGTCTCTCTTTTTTTTTTCTTTCTAGATTTGCCGCCAAGTTAATTTCAGGAGTGCTTGATTTTAAAGCCAAGGTGGAGCGGTGAGTGCTCATCCCAAGCCCTCTCTCTTTCTTTACTCTCTCACCCCCTTCACTCTCGAGCTGTCTCTCTCTTTCTCTCTCAGCCCAGAAGGTCTCAGGGAGTTCTGGAGAGGCCGCAGTCTCTGTCCAGAGCAATATCATAATTTCTTTGGGTCGTGTAGAGAGCCCGGAACCAAAAGAGACCGTGTGCTGCTGCACCCCCCTCATAAACCGAGACCGCATCATGTGACAGTCTGCAGGAACTTCCAGGTGTCACGCTTTGACTGTCTAATGCCAGCTCTCTAACTTTCCATCACTCTCTCACACTCTTTTTGCTCCACAGCAGTCTTTATTAGACTATCTCTCTGCCCCCATGCCACTCTCTCTATACTCCCTTTCCTCTCTCTTTGCCCCCGTGCGACTCTCTGTCCCAAGTCACACTCTCTCTGTCCCATGCCTATTTGCCCCCATGCCACTCTTTGCCCCAATGTGTCCCTCTTTCTCTGCCCTCATGTCTCTCTCTGCCCAATGTCACACTCTCTCTGTCCTCTTTAACATTTCCCCTTGCCAATCCCTTTTGCTCCTCTCATGCTGTATCACCTATTGCCCCACTCTCGTCCCTTTCTCCTCTCCCTATCTGCCCCTCTCTCGTCCCTTTCTCCTCTCCCTATCTGCCCCACTCTCGTCCCTTTCTCCTCTCCCTATCTGCCCCACTCTCGTCCCTTTCTCCTCTCCCTATCTGCCCCACTCTCGCCCCTGTCTCCTCTCCCTATCTGCCCCACTCTCGCCCCTTTCTCCTCTCCCTATCTGCCCCACTCTCGCCCCTGTCTCCTCTCCCTATCTGCCCCACTCTCGCCCCTGTCTCCTCTCCCTATCTGCCCCACTCTCGCCCCTGTCTCCTCTTCCTATCTGCCCCACTCTCGCCCCTGTCTCCTCTCCCTATCTGCCCCACTCTCGTCCCTTTCTCCTCTCCCTATCTGCCCCACTCTCGCCCCTTTCTCCTCTCCCTATGTGCCCCACTTTCGCCCCTTTCTCCTCTCCCTATCTACCCCACTCTTGCCCCTTTCTCCTCTCCCTATCTGCCCCACTCTCGTCCTTTTCTCCTCTCTCTATCTACCCCACTCTCGTCCCTTTCTCCTCTCCCTATCTGCCCCACTCTTGCCCCTGTCTCCTCTCCCTATCTACCCCACTCTTGCCCCTTTCTCCTCTCCCTATCTGCCCCACTCTCGTCCTTTTCTCCTCTCTCTATCTACCCCACTCTCGTCCCTTTCTCCTCTCCCTATCTGCCCCACTCTTGCCCCTGTCTCCTCTCCCTATCTACCCCACTCTTGCCCCTTTCTCCTCTCCCTATCTGCCCCACTCTCGTCCTTTTCTCCTCTCTCTATCTACCCCACTCTCGTCCCTTTCTCCTCTCCCTATCTGCCCCACTCTCGTCCCTTTCTCCTCTCCCTATCTACCCCACTCTTGCCCCTGTCTCCTCTCCCTATCTACCCCACTCTTGCCCCTTTCTCCTCTCCCTATCTGCCCCACTCTCGTCCTTTTCTCCTCTCTCTATCTACCCCACTCTCGTCCCTTTCTCCTCTCCCTATCTGCCCCACTCTTGCCCCTTTCTCCTCTCCCTATCTACCCCACTCTTGCCCCTTTCTCCTCTCCCTATCTGCCCCACTCTCGTCCTTTTCTCCTCTCTCTATCTACCCCACTCTCGTCCCTTTCTCCTCTCCCTATCTGCCCCACTCTCGTCCCTTTCTCCTCTCCCTATCTGCCCCACTCTCGCCCCTTTCTCCTCTCCCTATCTGCCTCACTCTCGCCCCTTTCTCCTCTCCCTATCTGCCCACTCTTGCCCCTGTCTCCTCTCCCTTTCTGCCCCACTCTCGCCCCTATCTCCTCTCCCTATCTGCCCAACTCTTGCCCCTTTCTCCTCTCCCTATCTGCCCAACTCTTGCCCCTTTCTCCTCTCCCTATCTGCCCACTCTCGTCCCTTTCTCCTCTCCCTATCTACCCCACTCTTGCCCCTGTCTCCTCTCCCTATCTGCCTCACTCTCGCCCCTTTCTCCTCTCCCTATCTGCCCACTCTTGCCCCTGTCTCCTCTCCC
The DNA here is from genome assembly GCA_027410445.1 of Discoglossus pictus. NCBI lineage: Eukaryota > Metazoa > Chordata > Amphibia > Anura > Alytidae > Discoglossus > Discoglossus pictus. Next base: position 65,711,864 of record CM050170.1, read on the forward strand.
TTTCTGCCCCACTCTCGCCCCTATCTCCTCTCCCTATCTGCCCAACTCTCGCCCCTATCTCCTCTCCCTATCTACCCCACTCTCGCCCCTGTCTCCTCTCCCTATCTGCCTCACTCTCGCCCCTATCTCCTCTCCCTATCTACCCCACTCTTGCCCCTGTCTCCTCTCCCTTTCTGCCCCACTCTTGCCCCTGTCTCCTCTCCCTTTCTGCCCCACTCTCACCCCTATCTCCTCTCCCTATCTGCCCAACTCTTGCCCCTTTCTCCTCTCCCTATCTGCCCACTCTCGTCCCTTTCTCCTCTCCCTATCTACCCCACTCTTGCCCCTTTCTCCTCTCCCTATCTGCCCCACTCTTGCCCCTTTCTCCTCTCCCTATCTGCCCACTCTCGCCCCTATCTCCTCTCCCTATCTGCCCAACTCTTGCCCCTTTCTCCTCTCCCTATCTGCCCACTCTCGTCCCTTTCTCCTCTCCCTATCTACCCCACTCTTGCCCCTTTCTCCTCTCCCTATCTGCCCCACTCTTGCCCCTTTCTCCTCTCCCTATCTGCCCAACTCTTGCCCCTTTCTCCTCTCCCTATCTGCCCAACTCTTGCCCCTTTCTCCTCTCCCTATCTGCCCACTCTTGTCCCTTTCTCCTCTCCCTATCTACCCCACTCTCGCCCCTTTTCTCCTCTCCCTATCTGCCCCACTCACCACCTATTTGTGCCCCCAGTTCTTCCAGGTGGACGTGTATAACAGTGACGGGACGCCCCTCACAGAGGACCAGATCCACCAGCAGCTGCTGTTCCTGCGCGCCCACTCATACAAAACTGACAAGGTGCCCGTGGGCCTGCTCACTACTGACCACCGGAACAGCTGGGGGCGTGCGTATAGCACCCTCATACGGGGTAAGTCTGAGGTCACTACAGGAATAGTAGAGTATGCAGGACAGGATGGAGGTGCAGTCACAGAGCTGTGTGTGGGGTCAGTAGGAGAGTAGTAGAGTATGCAGGACAGGATGGAGGTGCAGTCACAGAGCTGTGTGTGGGGTCAGTAGGAGAGTAGTAGAGGGTGCAGGACAGGATGGAGGTGCAGTCACAGAGCTGTGTGTGGGGTCAGTAGGAGAGTAGTAGAGTATGCAGGACAGGATGGAGGTGCAGTCACAGAGCTGTGTGTGGGGTCAGTAGGAGAGTAGTAGAGTATGCAGGACAGGATGGAGGTGCAGTGACAGAGCTGTGTGTGGGGTCAGTAGGAGAGTAGTAGAGGGTGCAGGACAGGATGGAGGTGCAGTCACAGAGCTGTGTGTGGGGTCAGTAGGAGAGTAGTAGAGTATGCAGGACAGGATGGAGGTGCAGTCACAGAGCTGTGTGTGGGGTCAGTAGGAGAGTAGTAGAGTGTGCAGGACAGGATGGAGGTGCAGTCACAGAGCTGTGTGTGGGGTCAGTAGGAGAGTAGTAGAGTATGCAGGACAGGATGGAGGTGCAGTCACAGAGCTGTGTGTGGGGTCAGTAGGAGAGTAGTAGAGTGTGCAGGACAGGATGGAGGTGCAGTCACAGAGCTGTGTGTGGGGTCAGTAGGAGAGTAGTAGAGGGTGCAGGACAGGATGGAGGTGCAGTCACAGAGCTGTGTGTGGGGTCAGTAGGAGAGTAGTAGAGGGTGCAGGACAGGATGGAGGTGCAGTCACAGAGCTGTGTGTGGGGTCAGTAGGAGAGTAGTAGAGGGTGCAGGACAGGATGGAGGTGCAGTCACAGAGCTGTGTGTGGGGTCAGTAGGAGAGTAGTAGTGTGTGCAGGACAGGATGGAGGTGCAGTCACAGAGCTGTGTGTGGGGTCAGTAGGAGAGTAGTAGAGGGTGCAGGACAGGATGGAGGTGCAGTCACAGAGCTGTGTGTGGGGTCAGTAGGAGAGTAGTAGAGGGTGCAGGACAGGATGGAGGTGCAGTCACAGAGCTGTGTGTGGGGTCAGTAGGAGAGTAGTAGAGTATGCAGGACAGGATGGAGGTGCAGTCAGGATGGAGGTGCAGTCACAGAGCTGTGTGTGGGGTCAGTAGGAGAGTAGTAGAGGGTGCAGGACAGGATGGAGGTGCAGTCACAGAGCTGTGTGTGGGGTCAGTAGGAGAGTAGTATAGTGTGCAGGACAGGATGGAGGTGCAGTCACAGAGCTGTGTGTGGGGTCAGTAGGAGAGTAGTAGAGGGTGCAGGACAGGATGGAGGTGCAGTCACAGAGCTGTGTGTGGGGTCAGTAGGAGAGTAGTAGAGTATGCAGGACAGGATGGAGGTGTAGTCACAGAGCTGTGTGTGGGGTCAGTAGGAGAGTAGTAGAGTATGCAGGACAGGATGGAGGTGCAGTCACAGAGCTGTGTGTGGGGTCAGTAGGAGAGTAGTAGAGTATGCAGGACAGGATAAAGTTGCAGGACAGGATGGAGGTGCAGTGACAGAATTGTGTGTGGGGTCAGTGCAGGAATAGTAGAGGGTTTAGGAATAGCAGAGTCTACTATCTCCATTCTAGACCGGCTGAACCGTGAGTCCGTGCACAGCATCCAGCGCAGTCTCTTCACGCTCTGCCTTGATGCCACCGCCCTGAAGTACTCCGAGGGTCTCCACAGCAGCAGAACAGCCGCGCAGATGCTACACGGCGGGGGTAGCTATGCTAACAGTGGTAACCGCTGGTTCGACAAGACTCTGCAGGTGCGTGCACTACTAACACCCACACTACACCATATTGCTAATTGCTTACTAACCTAACCTGCTAACTCCTCCACTACACCATGCTGCTGTCTATATCACTATGATGCTGTTCCGTGGTGTGCAGTGACACTGAGTATGACTCCTGCAGTTTGTGGTGGGGGAGGACGGCACCTGCGGCCTTATCTATGACCAGGCAACGGCTGATGCCTCTGCTGTGCTGACGATGCTGCGCCATGTCCTGGAATACTGGTATGTGATTCGTAGAGGGAAATGTATTGACTGTGTTTGTGTAATTAGGAGAGGGTGCTGTGTGATCTGTACAGTGTTTAGTAGTGTGTCTGATCAGTAGTGAAAATAGCGTCAGCTTTGTAGTGTTTAATTAGTAGAGGGTGCAGTGGGGCCTGTTCTCTATGTGTATAGAGTGTAGTTATGGGCTGGTTGATGTAGAGCGTGATTAGTCGAGGATACAGCCTGGACGTCTTAATGCTGTATGTAATTAGTTGACGGTCTAGCTGATGTAGTGTGGTTAGTAGAGGTGCAGTGCCAGTATTTTCTTTTAGAATGATTAGTACGCATATGTCACTTCCTGATCTCTGTCTGTCCCCCAGCTCCAAGGGCCCCTCATCTCATCCCCCCCGCTCCCCCATGACCCGCCTGCCGCCCCCCACAAAACTCTACTTCAACTTCCCACCCGAAACCAAACAGCACATAGAGCGGGCCAAGCAGAACCTGGACATGTGAGTGTGGGCAGAGCACGAGTAATGAGGGATAGGTCCACAGAGAGGTGGGCAGTGCCTGTGGGCTACAAGAACATATGGGTGGGATCTAAGGGATGCGGGTATTCTCTAATAGGTGGAACCTCTCATGATATTTTGTGTGGCAGTAAATATGATTAAATATGCTAATAAGTGGGTGTGGATTTGTGATCTGACTCCACCCCCTTCTTCCTCAGATTAGTCAATGATTTGGACATTTGCTGCTTCTCATTTCCCGATTTCGGGAAACGCTTCCCAAAAAAACACAACCTGGGGCCTGGGGCCTTCTTCCAGATAGGACTGCAGCTGGCATACTACAGGTAGGAAAAGTACTACAACTGGGATACTACAGGTAGGAAAAGTACTACAACTGGGATATTATAGGTAAGAAGAGGACTGCATCTGGCATACCACAGGTAGGAAGAGTACTACACATAGGAAGAGTACTACAACTGGGATACTACAGGTAGGAAGAGTACTTCAACTGGGATACTACAGGTAGGAAAAGTACTACAACTGGGATATTATAGGTAAGAAGAGGACTGCATCTGGCATACCACAGGTAGGAAGAGTACTACACATAGGAAGAGTACTACAACTGGAATACTACAGGTAGGAAGAGTACTACAACTGGGATACTACAGGTAGGAAAAGTACTACAACTGGGATATTATAGGTAAGAAGAGGACTGCATCTGGCATACCACAGGTAGGAAGAGTACTACACATAGGAAGAGTACTACAACTGGGATACTACAGGTAGGAAGAGTACTACAACTGGGATACTGTAGGTAAGATGAGTATTACAACTGAGATACTATAGGTAGGAAGAGTATTACAGCTAGGACACTATAGTTAGGAAGAATACTACAGTCAGGATATTATAGGTGGGAAGAATACTACAGCTGGGATACTATAGGTAACATGAGTAATACAACTGGGTGCCACAGGCAAGGAGAGCACTATCAGGTTGGTACAACAGGTATGGATAGTACTACAGCTGGAGTACTACAGGTGGTAAGAGATCTATGACTACGATACTTCAAGCAGAGATTTCTACAGATAGAAAACTACTAGTATAAAATACTATAGATAAGCAGTATAACTGCAACTAGGGCACTAAATGTAGGGAAAGTTTTACATGTGAGTACAAACGTTAGGTACTCTTCATACCAGTAAGAGAGAGTAATAACAGATCTTTCATTGTTGGGGGGTACATATAGTAATCTATCTCCTCTCTTGCCCCCAGGTTACACGGATCTCTCTGTGCCACATGTGAGGGGGTCTCCATGCGTATATTTCACCGGGGCCGATTGGATGTCGCTCATGGCTCCTCCCCAGAAGTCTTAGACTTTGTGCAAGCCGCGGATGATCTAAGCCGACCGGTACCTCAGGGGCGGGACTGTCTGTATAGGGGCGGGGCTTCATATTCAGGGGTGGGGTTATGTGATAATGGTAGGACTGGGAGAGGGAGGAGTCTGTGTGTAACTCATCTCTCTCCTCTGAGTATCTCAGGCTGACGAGCGGCTGTTCCTTATGATTCGGGCCATTGAGAGTCACCAAGCAGCAACAGAGCAAGTGAGACTGAGTATTACATACCCTAATACTACCCACACACATACTACTCCAACACATATCTTCCTTTCATTCTTTATATCTCCTTTTCACTCTGTTTTTCACTCTGTTTCTTTTTAATTATATTATTTATTTTTGTATCTTTTTTCTTTCCTCTCTTTCTTTCTATTTCTCACACCCTGTTGCGCTCTTTTTTTCCACTCTTTCTGTCTTTTTCCATTTCATTTTCTTTTCTCTGTCTATCTGTTCAACCTCTTTTTTTTTCTTTCTTTCTTTCTCATTTTTCTTTTTCAAATTTTTCTTTTTCTTCCTCACACTCTCTCTCCTCCCCATTTCTGTCTCCCTTTCTCTCTCTTTCCCCCTCTATCTATCTATCTATCTATCTCTCTCTCTCCTTCTCTCTGTCTGTGTCCCTCCCCCTTTTCTCTCTGTCTCTCCCTTTCTCTCTCCATTGTCTGTCTATCTGCGTCTCTCTCTTTCTCTCCCTCTATCTATCTATCTATCTATCTCACTCTATTCCCCCTCTGTCCTTCCTCGTCCCCCCTCCCCTGCATCTCTCCTCCATCTCTTTCTCTCTCCTTTCTCTCAGGTATTACAAGGTCAGTCAGTAGACGGCGCTCTCCTGGCCCTCAAGATGCTGTGTATCTCCTCCGGATCCGCACTCCCTGCACTCCTCATGGACACATCATACGCGGTCTCTTCTCACTGGAAGCTGTTCACAGGGCAGGTGAGTGTCCTCTCTCAGGTTATTACCACCTCTTCTTAAAGGCTGTCTCAATTATCTACTACTGTAAAGCAATATGGTCTTGTACCGGAAACTTCTAATTTCAAGTGTCTAGCCCACAGAGCTGACACTCTTCTCTATCCCCAGGTCTCCTCCCTCATGGATTGTGTGATCTGTTATGGGCCACTGGTCCCTGATGGCTACAGTGTTTGCTTTGCCCCCCTCCCCAAACAGTGTGACCGTTTGTGTCTCAGCATTCGACTGCTGCGAAGAGACAGACGCCCAAAAACTATCAGACAGCCTGCAGACTGCTCTAAGAGACATGCGAGCTCTCTTCCTGGAGTGTCGGCCTGACCCGCAATAAGTATCTTTCATTATGGATGTTCTTCTTCTTGCTTAGGGTTGTCTCATTTCAGAGATGTCTCTTTCAATACAGAGATGTCTCTTACAGTTTCTGTCAGTTTCACTCAAGACTGCACTGCGAGGATTGTTGATTTCATGGGTGTCTCGTTATAGATATCTCTTTCTGTTAGGAGACATTGTTTAAGGGGTTGTCTCATTGTTGTGGATTTCTTGCTTTTACAGATGTCTCATAAATATACCAAAGCACTCTCAATAAAGCTGAATATACCAGAAGTGTGAGATTATTGTGTCAGCATCACACATAACTTACTGCACTCTTTTTAATTCTGTCATCTAAACCTGAGCTCTCTCTCTCTCGCTCTTTCATTTTCATTCTGTCTCTCTTGTACTCTCTTGCGTTCTCTCTTTCTCTAACTTCTTTCTATTGTTTTTTTCTCTCTCTTAGAAGGAACGGAACAAAAAAGCGAGAGAGAATTAAGTGGGAAGTTATTGAGAAGAAGTGATAGAGGGAAGGATTGAAGAAAGAGTAGTGAGAGAAGAATGAAAGGAGAGGGAAGGAATGAAGAAAGAAGGTAGAGATTAATGAAACGAGAAGGAAGATTTTTTTATTTCTTGTTTATTTTTCCCACTGAATTTTTGTAGACAATAATAATAATTATGAGTCAGTCCAGTGGCAACCTTATTCAGTGTACATCCTGTCATATGTATGCACTGCTGGAACAGATGATCCAGGGTCCATACCTCTGTGACAGGTGTGAGCATGTTGCCTCTCTGGAAGCTCAAGTTTGAGATCTGAAGAGGAGAATTGCAGCACTTAGTGATATTGCTCCACTGGAAAGGGGGTTGGTGCTCACTGAGCACAGTTTAGCTGCGCCTAGCATGGAGGGTGGAGCTGGGGCTAGTGAGGATGTCCAGGGAGGTAGCCGGGTTACAGTTAGAAAGGGGAATCAAGGGGAACATGAGAAGGCAGGCCAGTTCTGAGTTGGTAAATACCAACATATTTGCCAGATTGAGTGAAACTGTTGGGGGTGTCCATTCAGGAATGCCAATGCCAGATAGAGCTGTTCCCTCAGCCGGGAGAACAGTCCTACTGGAGGAGAGGGAGGGCAGAATAGGCAGAGCAACAGACAGGTTTTGGTGGTAGGGTACTTTATTATTAGGAAGGGGTTTTGTCACCCAGATCCCAGCAATCGAACAGTTTGCTGTCTCCCGGGTGCTCGGGTTCGGCATGTTGTGGATCGGGTAGACAAATTATTGGGAGGGGCTGGAAATGAATCGGCGGTCTTGGTACATATTGGTACTAATGACAAAGTTAGTGGAAGATGGAGTGTCCTAAATAATAATTTTAGAGAACTAGGTAATAAGCTGAAGGCAAGGACCTCCAAGGTAGTATTTTCTGAGATACTACCAGTGCCACGTGCTAGCCCAGGGAGACAGAAGGAGCTTAGGGAGGTTAATGAATGGCTAAAGATGTGGTGCACTAAGGAGGGGTTTGGGTTTTTAGAGCACTTGGCTGACTTCTCACTTTGGGACAATCTCTACAGTAGGGATGGATTGCATCTTTAATGATGAGGGATAGGATGGTAGAAAAGCTGGAGGAGTTTTTAAACCAGTAGGTGCGGTGAAGGGACTAGATATAAGTAATGAGGTAGAAAATGTTGAGGGTATAAGGGATGAATTAACAACTCATAGGGGAGGAGATGGGGGGAGGGGTAGTATAGTCAATATGGAGGTGTTACTAAGTAACTCAAGTATTGTAACAGGCACCACCAAACTACAAACTCATAACATAATATGTATGCTTGCTAATGCCAGAAGCTTGCCAGGAAAAATGGGAGATTTAGAAGTATTAGCAATTAATGAAAAATGGGATTTAATAGGCATTACCGAAACATGGTGGCATGAATCTCATGACTGGACTGATAATCTGGATGGTTATAACCTATTTAGGAAAGATAGAGGCAATGGTAAATGAGGAGGAGGCAGTTATCTGTATGTTAAGCCTGAATTTAAGCCTATAGTGAGAGAAGATATTTATGGTGGACCTAGTGATAAAGCTGAATGTTTGTGGGTAGAGTTAAATAGCGGAGCAGCAAATTCCAAAAGAATATTAGTAGGAGTATGCTATAAACCCCCAAATATAGCTGAAAGTGAGAAAATACAATTATTGTTACAGATTGGAAATGCAGCTAAGCATGGGCAAGTTCTAATAATGGGAGATTTTAATTACCCTGAAATAAACTGGATAAATGAGACCAGCAGTTCATCTAAGGGGAGCAGGTTCTTGAGTACACTCAGAGATCATTATCTGGCCCAGGTTATACAAGAGCCTACTAGAAATGAAGCTATCTTAGATTTACTCATCACAAATAATATTGATATAGTATCAAATGTTGGAATAGGGCAACCTTTGGGAAACAGTGATCACAGCACAGTCTCATTTGAGATTGAATTAAAAAAACAACATTTTAAGGGGCCAACAAAAACTCTTAATTTTAAAAGGGCAGATTTTAACTATCTAAGGGCAGCAATACAAAGTATAGACTGGGACAGAGAACTGATAGGTAAAAACACTGAACATAAATGGACAACATTTAACTCCTTACTAAATTGACATAGTGTGGGAATAAAAGTAAAAGGAGTAAATCCCATCCAATGTGGCTTGTAGCGGAACCCATCACTGTTTTAAACTGTTTTATGATTATTATGGTTAAAATATGATCCTACTATATGTATGTTGGTTGATGTTCTACAGAATATATTGGCTCAGAATATTAGCCAGACTTTTGCAGACCTAGGCTAATAGATAATCCTGTTACAGAGATTCAAGAGATAAGAAAGTTGTAAAGGATCCTTGCATTTTCCAAAGTGTTTTCATTCTCTGATAAGAACAAAGAAGAATGATCTAATTAATGTCTGATTGTATCCAAGTTGCCAGGGAGGTGTGACTCACCTATTGTCCTATATGTGTATTGTATGGGGGATATGTGCAATGTCTGTGTGTTATGTGTAAAAACATACTTTTACTAACTTTTGAACCCCTGGTCTGATTCATGCCATTTTTGTATATGTTGTTCCCCTGGGTGAGAGATATTGAATGGTGTGGGACTTAAAGGTGTACCCCCTGTATTTGGGGTACATCCAGAATGTGGTTAAAAGTGTGTCTGTTTTAATTGTGTTACCTGTTATCTGAGGGGAGGAGACGTGGGGGTTGAACCATGTATATAATTGGCTGTTGTGATAATTATGTGGGTGTAGCCCTTCAGAGGGCACCATTGCATAAAAGGAGATTCCCTGTCATTAAAAGTTAGTTCTTCTTGACCCTTCAAAACGTAGTCTCGTCGCGTTATTGGAGGGGATCGCTATCATACTGGGGATTGCTATGCTTTTGCATACTCCCTTGAGCTGTACCAACTGAACCCTTGTTCCTGATGTACTATCCTTGGAGTCTGTGGTGGTTTTGGTGTCCGGTGTGGTGCTTGTAGGCCTCAACGCAAACTAGGACGCGTCCATCAACGGAGGTACCCGGTCGGGGTGCCAGTAGATCCGTTACATTACTCCCTTGAGCTGTAACTACTGAACGCTTGTTCCTGATGTACTATCCTTGGAGTCTGTGGTGGTTTTGGTGTCCGGTGCAGTGCTTGTAGGCCTCGACGCAAACTAGGACGCGTCTATCAACGGAGGTACCCGGTCGGGGTGCCAGGAGATCCGTTACATTGGCTGGCAGTGGTGGGATGGCTTCCTAGTAAGAGGAAAAGCAGCACGGAGACACCGGTAACGTTTGGAGTTACAAATTGAGGGCAACGCTAGTATCCGTACAGCGCCCCTGGCTACAGCAGGATGGAACCGGCTAGTTTTCAGACAGCGTTCCATCATGAGGAGGAGGAGGCGGCCGCGGACTACAGGGATGCAGACAGAAAGGAACTCATGGTTACAGTACCTCGTATTACCCCACAGAATGAGTTTGGAAGAGAACTCCAAAGCAGACTGGCCTTTTTCCCAGGTACGCTTCCCATGAAAACCTTGGAATGGTTAATGACAGATGTCCACAAATTCATAATGGAAAAGCAGCGGGCACGGGAGCGGTCCATCTTGGGAGCTACTAACCCACCTCCCACCATTAACCCCCCCCCCCCCAGCACTGCGTCCGGGTGGTGGGAGCTACCAAACCCCTGCACGGTAGGTACATCAGGTGCCACACGTGTAACCAGCAGGGTCACAGCAGAGAGACTGTCCCAGAAACAGAAACCGCTCCACGTGGAATACTCCAACTAATTCCCCTCCCCAGCGACCGTGTGTACCCCAGGGAGCTGAAGGTGTCGTCCTTCCTCCCCAGCGGCAGTGTGTACCTCAGGGGGCCGAAGGTGTCATCCTTCCCCCCCAGCAGCAGTGTGTACCCCAGGGAGCTGAAGGTGTCGTCCTTCCTCCCCAGCAGCAGTGTGTACCCCAGGGGGCCGAAGGTGTTGTCCTTCCTCCCCAGCGGCAGTGTGTACCCCAGGGAGCTGAAGGTGTCGTCCTTCCTCCCCAGCGGCAGTGTGTTCCCCAGGGAGCCGAAGGTGTCGTCCTTCCTCCCCAGCGGCAGTGTGTACCCCAGGGAGCTGAAGGTGTCGTCCTTCCTCCCCAGCAGCAGTGTGTACCCCAGGGGGCCGAAGGTGTCGTCCTTCCTCCCCAGCGGCAGTGTGTACCCCAGGGAGCTGAAGGTGTCGTCCTTCCTCCCCAGCGACAGTGTGTACCCCAGGGGGCCGAAGGTGTCGTCCTTCCCCCCCAGCGGCAGTGTGTACCCCAGGGAGCAGAAGGGGCCATCCTTCCTCCCCAGCGGCAGTGTGAACCCCAGGGGGCAGAAGGTGTCGTCCTTCCCCCTCAGCGGCAGTGTGAACCCCAGGGGGCAGAAGGTGTCGTCCTTCCCCCCCAGCGGCAGTGTGAACCCCAGGGGGCAGAAGGTGTCGTCCTTCCTTCCCAGCGGCAGTGTGAACCCCAGGGGGCAGAAGATGTCGTCCTTTCCCCCCAGCGGCAGTGTGAACCCCAGGGGGCAGAAGGTGTCGTCCTTCCCCCTCAGCGGCAGTGTGAACCCCAGGGGGCAGAAGGTGTCGTCCTTCCCCCCAAGCGGCAGTGTGTACCCCAGGGAGCAGAAGGTGTCGACCTTCCTCCACAGCGGCAGTGGGTACCCCAGGGGGCCAAAGGTGTCGTTCTTCCCCCCCCAGCGGCAGTGTGAAACACAGGGGGCAGAAGGTGTCGTCCTTCCCCCCCAGCGACAGTTTACCCTAACCAGGGGAGACACCAATCTCCCAGACAGCTCAGATGGGACCGTGGTCTCTGCGCCCACAACTTGTCCAGATCCCCAACTACTGTCACTGGGATAACCGGAGGAGGGGGTAAGTACAAATTCCCCTCCCCAGCTAACTTCTAATGTGGCCCCAGGGTTAACAGAGGAAATGTTAACCCCCACTGACCCCCACGTTTCCCTGGCTACTGAGCCGGAATATGTCCCAAGTACCCCAGCAGAAGAGCTGACAGCGGGGCAGAGTGCAGTCGGCCTCTGCCCTCCCTTTGTCCCTTGTACAGAGCAGGATGTCCTGCAGGTTATACCAGCAGAAGAGCTGGCATCAGGGCAGAGTGCCGCTGGCCTCTGCCCCTCAAGTCCCCTCAGCGTGTTGCCCCATCACCACAGCAAAATATCCAGGTACCTGGTTAGACTTCCCCCCCAAAGGAGAGATGTGTGACGAAGTGCCCTTCGCCACTTTGGCTTGGAGAGGACTGTTTGCCAGCCTCCTGCCCTGCGACTATGGCCCTGGTACATATTGCCCTTTGGAACCAGTGTTCGGCCATACCAGAGTGTAAGTCACTCATTCTGGCCCTTTACATACAGGGGGGTCATTCTGTACTTGCCCTGTGTGAACCATGATACCCCAGATAACTGTGCCACGAAGCCCATTCATATAATGAAAGACTATGGGAAAGACTTTAGCTACATGGCAATTGAACTGTGTGAAGAGGATCTGAGCGCTATTCGGTGGTTTTGTGCGCTCAGATCCCAGCTATCTGGGTATATGGGAAATGTGAGTAAATGTGAATTGCAGTAATGCTGATGGGTTGTCAAACTAGAGAATTGACCAACAAATACTTTTGTCCGGACATCCCCAGGCCGATCCGTTGGGATCAGACCGTGTATGCCGGCTTATGGTCACGGGGGAGGTGTGTAGCGGAACCCATCACTGTTTTAAACTGTTTTATGATTATTATGGTTAAAATATGATCCTACTATATGTATGTTGGTTGATGTTCTACAGAATATATTGGCTCAGAATATTAGCCAGACTTTTGCAGACCTAGGCTAATCGATAATCCTGTTACAGAGATTCAAGAGATAAGAAAGTTGTAAAGGATCCTTGCATTTTCCAAAGTGTTTTCATTCTCTGATAAGAACAAAGAAGAATGATCTAATTAATGTCTGATTGTATCCAAGTTGCCAGGGAGGTGTGACTCACCTATTGTCCTATATGTGTATTGTATGGGGGATATGTGCAATGTCTGTGTGTTATGTGTAAAAACATACTTTTACTAACTTTTGAACCCCTGGTCTGATTCATGCCATTTTTGTATATGTTGTTCCCCTGGGTGAGAGATATTGAATGGTGCAGGACTTAAAGGTGTACCCCCTGTATTTGGGGTACATCCAGAATGTGGTTAAAAGTGTGTCTGTTTTAATTGTGTTACCTGTTATCTGAGGGGAGGAGACGTGGGGGTTGAACCATGTATATAATTGGCTGTTGTGATAATTATGTGGGTGTAGCCCTTCAGAGGGCACCATTGCATAAAAGGAGATTCCCTGTCATTAAAAGTTAGTTCTTCTTGACCCTTCAAAACGTAGTCTCGTCGCGTTATTGGAGGGGATCGCTATCATACTGGGGATTGCTATGCTTTTGCATACTCCCTTGAGCTGTAACTACTGAACGCTTGTTCCTGATGTACTATCCTTGGAGTCTGTGGTGGTTTTGGTGTCCGGTGCAGTGCTTGTAGGCCTCGACGCAAACTAGGACGCGTCTATCAACGGAGGTACCCGGTCGGGGTGCCAGGAGATCCGTTACATGGCTTAGCAATGTTTTAAAGATCAAGACAAGGAGTAAAAAACAGGCATTTCAATTATACAAACAAGAGGGGACAGAGACTGCTTTACGGGAATACAAGGAAATCAACAAGGCTTGCAAAAGGCTATTAGACTGGCTAAAATAGAAAATGAAAAATTAATTGCAAAAGAGAGTAAGACTAACCCTAAAATATTTTTTAAGTATATTAATGGGAAGAAGGCCAGGAAGGAAGCTATAGGAACATTACAATGTGACACAGGCCATCTGACAATTAGTGACCAGGAAAAGGCAGATGAGCTAAATAGGTTCTTTTCTTCGGTATACACAAGGGAGGTACAAGTGGTTGGGACACGGCAACACAATGGGGCTACACTACCTTCTCCAAATAACTGGTTAACACAGGAAGTAACCCAAAAGAGATTGGAAAAAATTAATGTTAATAAAGCCCCGGGTCCTGATGGAATACATCCAAGGGTACTAAGGGAACTGGGTTCTGTAATAGCCAAACCATTATATTTAATTTCTTCAAGATTCACTCAACACAGGGTCTCTACCAGATGACTGGAGAAAAGCTGATGTGATACCTATATTTAAGAAGGGAGCAAGAGCAAATCCGGGGAATTATAGACCAGTGCCACATGGGAGACTATTGTGCAAACTAAGGGATACAGGAATTGCAGTAAATATCTGCTCTTGGATTGAGAGCTGGCTAAAAGACAGGAAGCAAAGCGTTGTTGTAAATGTAACATACTCCGATTGGACTAATGTGGTAAGCGGAGTTCCTCAGGGTTCAGTATTAGGTCCTCTCCTTTTTAACATATTTATTAATGACTTAGAGATGGGACTGGAAAGTAGTGTCTCCATTTTCGCTGATGTCACAAAGTTGTGCAAGGTAATTAAATCAGATAATGATGGGCTTTCCCTTCAAAGGGATTTACCGTACATAAAATTGAGGAATGGGCATCTAAATTGCAGATGAGATTTAATACGAATAAATGTAAAGTTATGCATCTGAGAAGGAAAAATAGCCATGCAATTTATAATCTTAATGGAGAAAATCTAGGGGAATCAGATATTGAAAGGGATTTGGGAGTGCTTGTGGACAACCACCCTGGAAACAGTACTCAAAGCCAAGCAGCAGCTGCAAAGGCAAATACAATATTAGCATGCATTAAGAAGGGTATAGAAGCCAGGGAAGCAAATACAATTCTGCCACTATACAAATCCCTAGTACGCCCTCATTTGGATTATGGAGTACAATTTTGGGCACCACTTCATAAAAAGGACATTTTAGAGCTGGAAAAGGTACAGAGGAGGGCAACAAAACTAATAAGGGGAATGGAGGGGCTAAGTTATGAAGAAAGACTAACAAAATTAAACTTATTTTCTCTAGAAAAAAAGGCGTCTAAGAGGAGATAGGATTACCTTATATAAATATTTCCAGGGTCAGTATAAAGATTTTTTAAGGGAGCTTTTTGTGCCAAGAGGTTTTCAACTGACAAGAGGACATTCCTTGAGGTTAGAAGTAAAAAGATTCCACCTTAAAGAAAGAAAAGTTTTCTTTACAGTAAGGGTGGTTAATCTGTGGAATTATCTACCAAAGGAGGTGGTGACAGCGGATTCGATAGATAACTTTAAAATGGGACTGGATTTATTTCTAATTATGAAGGGAATTCAGGGTTATCATGGATAATTAGAGAGAGTGTATTGATCCAGGGAGAAATCCGGTCGCCAGTATCAGGGGTCAGGAAGGAATTACATTGTTTTCCCTTTGAGATGATTGGCTAAGTTTCACTTGTTTTTTTTTCTGTTTACCTTCCTCTGGATTAATTATTAATTAAAAATAAATAAAGAAATAGTTGATTAATAATTAATTCACAATTAACAACTAATTAATTAATAACTAATCCTCATAATGCAGATCAGAAGAGATCTTAAATGCTTGAACTTGATGGACTGAAAGTCTTTTTTCAACCTTAATTACTATGTAACTATGTAACTAAGAAAGAGGGGAAAGAGAATGAAAGGAGAAGGAAGGGATGAAGAAAGAGGAGAGAGAAGAATTAAAGGAGAGGGAAGGAATGGAGAAAGAGGAAAGAGAAGAATGGAAAAAATCATTAAAGGAGAGGGAAGGGATGAAGAAAGAGAAGAGAGACAAATGATATGAGAAGGAAGGAAAGAAGTAGAGTAGTGAGAGAAGAATGATACGAAAGGGAAGTAAAGGAGTGAGAGAAGAATGAAACGAGAGGAAATGAAGAAAGGAGGGAGAGATTACTGAAACGAGTTGGAAGGAAAGAAGAAAGGAGGGAAAGAGAAGAAAGAGAAGAGGAAAGTGGAGAGAGAATAACGGAAGGAATGAAGAGAGAAGGATGAAAGGAGAGGGAAAGAAAGAGGAGAGAAGAGAAACAGTGGGTAGAAGAGATAGTAAAAACATTAATGAGAGAGGGAATGAGTGAAGCAGAAGTGGGTATAGAAGAGAGAGAAAGCATGAATCAGATAGAGGATAAGATTGACGAGAGAAATGAAGAAAAAGAAAAGAGGGAGAAGAAATAACAGAAGGAATAGAGGAATAAAGGGAAGGAATGAGACAAGACATAGAGGATGGAAAAGGGAAGGAATGACACAGAAGACAGAGGATGAAAAAAGAAAAGGAATGGTACAGAAGATAGGATGGAAAAAGGGAAGGAATAACACGTAAGGCACAGAGGATTGAAAAAGAAAATGAATGACAGAAGAGATAGAGGATGGAAAAGGAAAGGAATGACACAGGAAAGATAGAGGATGGAAAAGGAAAGGAATGACACAGAAGAGATAGAGGATGGAAAAGGAAAGGAATGACACAGAAGAGATAGAGGATGGAAAAGGAAAGGAATGACACAGAAGAGATAGAGGATGGAAAAGGAAAGGAATGACACAGAAGAGATAGAGGATGGAAAAGGAAAGGAATGATATAGAAGAGGTAGAGAATGGAAAAGGAAAGGAATGATATAGAAGAGATAGAGGATGGAAAAGGAAAGGAATGCCACAGAAGAGATAGAGGATTGAAAAGGAAAGGAATGATATAGAAGAGATAGAGGATGGAAAAGGAAAGGAATGATATAGAAGAGATAGAGGATGGAAAAGGAAAGGAATGCCACAGAAGAGATAGAGGATGGAAAAGGAAAGGAATGACACAGAAGAGATAGAGGATGGAAAAGGAAAGGAATGCCACAGAAGAGATAGAGGATGGAAAAGGAAAGGAATGATATAGAAGAGATAGAGGATGGAAAAGGAAAGGAATGCCACAGAAGAGATAGAGGATGGAAAAGGGAAAGAATGACTCAGAAGACATAGAGGATGGAAAAGGAAAGGAATGCCACAGAAGAGATAGAGGATGGAAAAGGAAAGGAATGACACAGAAGAGATAGAGGATGGAAAAGGGAAGGAATGACACAGAAGACATAGAGGATGAAAAAGAAAAGGAATGGCACAGAAGGGATAAAGTATATTAGAGGGAATGATAAATAATATGAGGGAATAAATGAAATGAGACAGAATTGGTTTGAGGAGAAGAATGAAAGAGAAGAAATAGAAGATAAGACAAAAACAAGGAATGACAGTAGAGAGAGAAAGACAGATGTAGAAGAGAGGGAAGGAATGAAACAGACAAGATAGAGGATGCGAGAGTGGGGGAAAAAGTAGAGAGGGGAGGAAGCATGAGAGATAGAGGAAAGGAAATGGAGGGAATGGTCAGCGGTCAAACATGAAAGAGAATAGGGGGAAGGAAAGGAGCAAAAGAGAGAATAAAAAAGATGGAAGTACTGTAACAAAGGATATTAAAGGGAAGGAATGAAGCAAAATAGAATAGAAAAGAGGGAGGGGATGAAGGAGGGGATATAAATTAGAGGGCATGAATTAAATAAAATACAACAGAGAATTAATTAAATAAGACTGGGTTGGTTTGAGAGTAGCAATGGAGAAGATAGAGAGAATAGGACAGAAGGAAGGAATGCCAAGGGTAAGGAATGAAACAGCATGCTAGAGGATAGAAGAGTGAGTAGAGTAGAAAGGGAAGGAATGCAATGAGTGAGGGCAGCAGAGAGGGAAGCAAGTAGAAAAGACAGAGGTGGGGAAGGGATGAAGCAGAAATGGTAGGATAGAAGTAATCAAATGGGACAGAAGAGGGAATGAATTCATGAGAAATAATAGGAATGAATGAGACAGGATATGATTTAGTGAAGGAATGAAGCAAAAGAAGAAGTAATGAATGAGAGGGGGAAGGAATAAATCAAAAGAGATATATTAAAGGAATGAGAGGGGGATAAACACAAATATATAGGGTAGGTGGGAGAAATAGAGGAGAGAGAGAAGGGATAAAGCAGAAGAAATAGAGGACCAGATGAAACGAGAATGGCTAGGAGAGGGAAGGAATGAAGGAGAGAGAATATGCGTAATGGAAGAATGAACTAATGAAAGAAAAGAGGGAGGATAGGAGAGAGAGGAGGAATTAAGGAGCAGCAGGAATGAATGAAACTAGAGACATTATATTATTGAAGGGAGGAATGAAGCACAACATAAAGGATAGGAACGAATGAAGGAGAAAGAGGATATAAGAGATGGAGGTAATGACACAGGAGAGAGGGGATGAATGAGTAGAGTTAGAGGGAAGGAAGGAAACTGAAGAGACAGTGGAGTGATAGAGGGAGATGGAAGGAATGAAGAAGAGAGTGAAGGAATAGGATAGATGGTAAGATCAATGGAATAATGAACCAGAAAAGATAGCAGTTTGGAGAGGGAGAAGTATTGAATCAGAAGTGACAGATGACAAGAGGGAATGAATGAAACAGAAGAGAGGAACGGAAATAGATCATAGGAGGGGTGGAAAGAATTAACCAGAATAGATGGGATGTGGTTGAGGGGAAGACTAAAGGAAAAGAGACAGTGGGTAGAAGAGATAGGGAAAACATTAATGACAGAGGGAATGAATGAAGCAGAAGTGGGTATAGAAGAGAGAGAAAGCAGGAAGCAGATAGAGGATAAGATTGACTGAGAAATGAAGAAGAAAAGAAAGAAGAGAGGGAGAAGCAATAACAAGTAATAGAGGATGGATAAAGGGAAGGAATGACACAGAAGACATAGAGGATGGAAAAAGAAAAGGAATGACAGAAGATATAGAGGATGGGATAAGGGAAGGAATAACAGAAGATATAGAGGATGGGGAAAGGGAAGGAATGACATGGAAGATATAGAGGATGAGAAAAGGGAAGGAATGACACAAGATACAGAGTATGGGTAAAGGAAAGGAATGACACGGAATAGATAGAGGATGGAAAAAGAAAAGGAATGACAGAAGATATAAATGATGAGAAAGGGAAAGGAATGACATGGAATATATAGCGGATGGGATAAGGGAAGGAATAACACAAGATACAGAGTATGGGGAAAGGAAAGGAATGACACAGAAGACATAGAGGATGGAAAAAGAAAGGGAATGACAGAAGATATAGAGGATGGGATAAGGGAAGGAATAACAAGATATAGAGCATGGGATAAGGGTAGGAATAACAAGATATAGAGGATGGAAAAGGGTAGGTATGACACAGAAGATACAGAGTATGGGAAAAGGAAAGGAATGACACAAAAGAGATAAGGGATGGAAAAAGGGAAGGAATGACACAAGACATAGAGAATGGAAAAAGAGAAAGAATGACACTGAAGAGATAGACAATAGAAAAAGGGAAGGAATGACACAGAAGACATAGAGGATGGAAAATGAAAGGAATGACACTGAAAATATAAAGGATGGGAAAGGGGAATGAGTGACAGAAGACACAGAGAATAAGAAAAGGAAAGGAATGAAACGGAAGAGATAGAGGATGGGAAAAGAGAAGCAATGACAGAAGATATAGAGTATGGAAAAAGAAAAGCAATGACAGAAGATATAAAGGATGGGAAAAGGGAAGGAATGACATGGAAGATATAGAAGATGGGAAAAGGAAAGGAATGACACAGAATATATAGAGGACAGGAAAAGGGAGGGAATAACACAGAGGACATAGAGGATGGAAAAGGGAAAGGAATGACACAGAAGATATAGAGGATGGGGAAAGGGAAGGAATGACATGGAAGATATAGAGGACGGAAAAGGAATGACACAGGAGACATACAGGATGGAAAAAGGGAAGGAAGGACACAGAAGACATAGAGGATGGAAAATGAAAGGAATGACACAGAAAATATAGAGGATGGAAAAAGGGAAGGAATGACACAGAAGACATAGAGGATAGAAAAAGAAAAGGAACAACATAGGTTAAAGAGGATGAAAAAAGAAAAGGAATGACACAAGACATAGAGGATGTAAAAAGGGAAAGAATGACACTGAAGAGATAGAGGATAGAAAAGGGGAAGGAATGACACAGAAGACATAGAGGATGGAAAAAGAAAAGGAACAACAGAGGTTAAAGAGGATGAAAAAAGAAAAGGAATGACACAAAAGATATAGAGGACGGGAAAGGGGTAGGAATGACACAGAAGACACAAAGGATGGGAAAAGGAAAGGAATGACACGGAAGAGATAGAGGATGGGAAAAGAGAAGCAATGACAGAAGATATAGAGGATGGAAAAAGAAAAGCAATGACAGAAGATATAAAGGATGGGAAAAGGGAAGGAATGACATGGAAGATATAGAAGATGGGAAAAGGAAAGGAATGACACAGAATATATAGAGGACAGGAAAAGGGAGGGAATAACACAGAGGACATAGATAATGGAAAAGGGAAAGGAATGACACTGAAGATATAGAGGATGGGGAAAGGGAAGGAATGACATGGAAGATATAGAGGACGGAAAAGGAATGACACAGGAGACATACAGGATGGAAAAAGGGAAGGAATGACACAGAAGACATAGAGGATGGAAAATGAAAGGAATGACACAGAAAATATAGAGGATGGAAAAAGGGAAGGAATGACACAGAAGACATAGAGGATAGAAAAAGAAAAGGAACAACAGAGGTTAAAGAGGATGAAAAAAAAGAAAAGGAATGACACAAGACGTAGAGGATGTAAAAAGGGAAAGAATGACACAGAAGAGATAGAGGATAGAAAAGGGGAAGGAATGACACAGAAGACATAGAAGATGGAAAAAGAAAAGGAACGACAGAGGTTAAAGAGGATGAAAAAAGAAAAGGAATGACACAAAAGATATAGAGGATGGGAAAGGGGTAGGAATGACACAGAAGACATAGAGGATGGAATATGAAAGGAATGATATAGAAAATATAGAGGATGTAAAAGGGGAAGGAATGACACAAAAGACATAGAGGATGGAAAAAGAAAAGGAATGACAGAGGTTAAAGAGGATGAAAAAAGAAAAGGAATGACACAAAAGATATAGAGGATGGGAAAGGGGAAGGAATGACACAGAAGACACAGAGGATGGGAAAAGGAAAGGAATGACACGGAAGAGATAGAGGATGGGAAAAGAGAAGCAATGACAGAAGATATAGAGGATGGAAAAAGAAAAGCAATGACAGAAGATATAAAGGATGGGAAAAGGGAAGGAATGACACAGAATATATAGAGGACAGGAAAAGGGAGGGAATAACACAGAGGACATAGAGGATGGAAAAGGGAAAGGAATGACACAGAAGATATAGAGGATGGGGAAAGGGAAGGAATGACATGGAAGATATAGAAGATGGGAAAAGGAAAGGAATGACACAGAATATATAGAGGACAGGAAAAGGGAGGGAATAACACAGAGGACATAGAGGATGGAAAAGGGAAAGGAATGACACAGAAGATATAGAGGATGGGGAAAGGGAAGGAATGACATGGAAGATATAGAGGACAGAAAAGGAATGACACAGGAGACATACAGGATGGAAAAAGGGAAGGAATGACACAGAAGACATAGAGGATGGAAAATGAAAGGAATGACACAGAAAATATAGAGGATGGAAAAAGGGAAGGAATGACACAGAAGACATAGAGGATAGAAAAAGAAAAGGAACAACAGAGGTTAAAGAGGATGAAAAAAAGAAAAGGAATGACACAAGACATAGAGGATGTAAAAATGGAAAGAATGACACTGAAGAGATAGAGGATAGAAAAGGGGAAGGAATGACACAGAAGACATAGAGGATGGAATATGAAAGGAATGATATAGAAAATATAGAGGATGGACAAGGGGAAGGAATGACACAAAAGACATAGAGGATGGAAAAAGAAAAGGAACAACAGAGGTTAAAGAGGATGAAAAAAGAAAAGGAATGACACAAAAGATATAGAGGATGGGAAAGGGGAAAGAATGACACAGAAGACCCAGAGCATGGGAAAAGGAAAGGAATGACACGGAAGAGATAGAGGATGGGAAAAGAGAAGCAATGACAGAAGATATAGAGGATGGAAAAAGAAAAGCAATGACAGAAGATATAAAGGATGGGAAAAGGGAAGGAATGACATGGAAGATATAGAAGATGGGAAAAGGAAAGGAATGACACAGAATATATAGAGGACAGGAAAAGGGAGGGAATAACACAGAGGACATAGAGGATGGAAAAGGGAAAGGAAAGACACAGAAGATATAGAGGATGGGGAAAGGGAAGGAATGACATGGAAGATATAGAGGATGGAAAAGGAATGACACAGGAGACATACAGGATGGAAAAAGGGAAGGAATGACACAGAAGACATAGAGGATGGAAAATGAAAGGAATGACACAGAAAATACAGAGGATGGAAAAAGGGAAGGAATGACACAGAAGACATAGAGGATAGAAAAAGAAAAGGAACAACAGAGGTTAAAGAGGATGAAAAAAAGAAAAGGAATGACACAAGACATAGAGGATGTAAAAAGGGAAAGAATGACACTGAAGAGATAGAGGATAGAAAAGGGGAAGGAATGACACAGAAGACATAGAGGATGGAAAAAGAAAAGGAATGACACGGAAGACATAGAGGATGGAAAAAGAAAAGGAACGACAGAGGTTAAAGAGGATGAAAAAAGAAAAGGAATGACACAAAAGATATAGAGGATGGGAAAGGGGTAGGAATGACACAGAAGACACAGAGGATGGGAAAAGGAAAGGAATGACACGGAAGAGATAGATGATGGGAAAAGAGAAGCAATGACAGAAGATATAGAGGATGGAAAAAGAAAAGCAATGACAGAAGATATAAAGGATGGGAAAAGGGAAGGAATGACATGGAAGATATAGAAGATGGGAAAAGGAAAGGAATGACACAGAATATATAGAGGACAGGAAAAGGGAGGGAATAACACAGAGGACATAGAGGATGGAAAAGGGAAAGGAATGACACAGAAGATATAGAGGATGGGGAAAGGGAAGGAATGACATGGAAGATATAGAGGACAGAAAAGGAATGACACAGGAGACATACAGGATGGAAAAAGGGAAGGAATGACACAGAAGACATAGAGGATGGAAAATGAAAGGAATGACACAGAAAATATAGAGGATGGAAAAAGGGAAGGAATGACACAGAAGACAAAGAGGATAGAAAAAGAAAAGGAACAACAGAGGTTAAAGAGGATGAAAAAAAGAAAAGGAATGACACAAGACATAGAGGATGTAAAAATGGAAAGAATGACACTGAAGAGATAGAGGATAGAAAAGGGGAAGGAATGACACAGAAGACATAGAGGATGGAATATGAAAGGAATGATATAGAAAATATAGAGGATGGACAAGGGGAAGGAATGACACAAAAGACATAGAGGATGGAAAAAGAAAAGGAACAACAGAGGTTAAAGAGGATGAAAAAAGAAAAGGAATGACACAAAAGATATAGAGGATGGGAAAGGGGAAGGAATGACACAGAAGACACAGAGGATGGGAAAAGGAAAGGAATGACACGGAAGAGATAGAGGATGGGAAAAGAGAAGCAATGACAGAAGATATAGAGGATGGAAAAAGAAAAGCAATGACAGAAGATATAAAGGATGGGAAAAGGGAAGGAATGACATGGAAGATATAGAAGATGGGAAAAGGAAAGGAATGACACAGAATATATAGAGGACAGGAAAAGGGAGGGAATAACACAGAGGACATAGAGGATGGAAAAGGGAAAGGAAAGACACAGAAGATATAGAGGATGGGGAAAGGGAAGGAATGACATGGAAGATATAGAGGATGGAAAAGGAATGACACAGGAGACATACAGGATGGAAAAAGGGAAGGAATGACACAGAAGACATAGAGGATGGAAAATGAAAGGAATGACACAGAAAATACAGAGGATGGAAAAAGGGAAGGAATGACACAGAAGACATAGAGGATAGAAAAAGAAAAGGAACAACAGAGGTTAAAGAGGATGAAAAAAAGAAAAGGAATGACACAAGACATAGAGGATGTAAAAAGGGAAAGAATGACACTGAAGAGATAGAGGAAAGAAAAGGGGAAGGAATGACACAGAAGACATAGAGGATGGAAAAAGAAAAGGAATGACACGGAAGACATAGAGGATGGAAAAAGAAAAGGAACGACAGAGGTTAAAGAGGATGAAAAAAGAAAAGGAATGACACAAAAGATATAGAGGATGGGAAAGGGGTAGGAATGACACAGAAGACACAGAGGATGGGAAAAGGAAAGGAATGACACGGAAGAGATAGATGATGGGAAAAGAGAAGCAATGACAGAAGATATAGAGGATGGAAAAAGAAAAGCAATGACAGAAGATATAAAGGATGGGAAAAGGGAAGGAATGACATGGAAGATATAGAAGATGGGAAAAGGAAAGGAATGACACAGAATATATAGAGGACAGGAAAAGGGAGGGAATAACACAGAGGACATAGAGGATGGAAAAGGGAAAGGAATGACACAGAAGATATAGAGGATGGGGAAAGGGAAGGAATGACATGGAAGATATAGAGGACAGAAAAGGAATGACACAGGAGACATACAGGATGGAAAAAGGGAAGGAATGACACAGAAGACATAGAGGATGGAAAATGAAAGGAATGACACAGAAAATATAGAGGATGGAAAAAGGGAAGGAATGACACAGAAGACATAGAGGATAGAAAAAGAAAAGGAACAACAGAGGTTAAAGAGGATGAAAAAAAGAAAAGGAATGACACAAGACATAGAGGATGTAAAAATGGAAAGAATGACACTGAAGAGATAGAGGATAGAAAAGGGGAAGGAATGACACAGAAGACATAGAGGATGGAATATGAAAGGAATGATATAGAAAATATAGAGGATGGACAAGGGGAAGGAATGACACAAAAGACATAGAGGATGGAAAAAGAAAAGGAATGACACAAAAGATATAGAGGATGGGAAAGGGTAAGGAATGACACAGAAGACACAGAGGATGGGAAAAGGAAAGGAATGACACGGAAGAGATAGAGGATGGGAAAAGAGAAGCAATGACAGAAGATATAGAGGATGGAAAAAGAAAAGCAATAACAGAAGATATAAAGGATGGGAAAAGGGAAGGAATGACATGGAAGATATAGAAGATGGGAAAAGGAAAGGAATGACACAGAATATATAGAGGACAGAAAAAGGGAGGGAATAACACAGAGGACATAGAGGATGGAAAAGGGAAAGGAACGACACAGAAGATATAGAGGATGGGGAAAGGGAAGGAATGACATGGAAGATATAGAGGACGGAAAAGGAATGACACAGGAGACATACAGGATGGAAAAAGGGAAGGAATGACACAGAAGACATAGAGGATGGAAAATGAAAGAAATGACACAGAAAATATAGAGGATGGAAAAAGGAAAGGAATGACACAGAAGACATAGAGGATAGAAAAAGAAAAGGAACAACAGAGGTTAAAGAGGATGAAAAAAGAAAAGGAATGACACAAGACATAGAGGATGTAAAAATGGAAAGAATGACCCTGAAGAGATAGAGGATAGAAAAGGGGAAGGAATGACACAGAAGACATAGAGGATGGAATATGAAAGGAATGATATAGAAAATATAGAGGATGGAAAAGGGTAAGGATTGACACAAAAGACATAGAGGATGGGAAAAGAAAAGGAACGACAGAGGTTAAAGAGGATGAAAAAAGAAAAGGAATGACACAAATATATAGAGGATGGGAAAGGAATGACACAGGAGACATACAGGATGGAAAAATGAAAGGAATGTCACTGAAGACATAGAGGATGGAAAAAGGAAAGGAATGACACAGAAGATATAGAGGATGGGAAAGTGGAAGGAATGACACAGAAGAAACAGGATGGAAAAATAAAAGGAATGGCACAGAATAGATAGGGGATGGGAAAAGGGAAGGAATGACACAGAAGACAGAGAATGGGGAAATGAAATGAATGACACGGAAGAGATAGAGGATGGGAAAATGGAAGGAATGACACAGAAAAAACAGAGGATGGAAAAAGAAAAGGATTGATACAGAAGATATAGAGGATGGAAAAAGGAAAGGAATGGCATGGAAGATAAAAATGATGGGAAAATGGAAGGAACGACACAGAAGACATAGAGAATGGGAAAAGGAAAGGAATGACATGGAATATATAGAGGTTGGGAAAGGGGAAGGAATGACACAGAAGATGAAGGACAGGAGATGTTGGAATGAAGAAGAAGAAGGAGGGGAATGTATCAAAATAGATAAATATTAAGAGCAAAGAATAAAGTAGAAGATATATAGGATAGGATTGCGGTAGAAATGAAGCAGAAAAGATAAAGGACAGGGGAGAGGGAAGAAATGAGAAGTCATAGGATGGGGGGAGAGAGGGATTGACAAGAGAAAGTAGAAAAGATAGAGGAATGAGAAGTGAGATGGGGAGAATGAAACAGAAGAGATAGAGGGTAGAATTGCTGGAGGAAAGGAGCAGATTAGAGGATAGGGAAAATAAAAAGAAACCACACAAAAGATGAAGGAAAGCAGAGAAGATAGGAATGAAGGAGAAAAGAGAGAGAGAAGGAGAGAGGGGAAAAAGGAAGGAGAAAGTGCATTTGAGGGAGAGAAGAAATGAATGTGAAAATAAAGAGAAGGAATGAAGCAGAAGACAGTAGAGAACAAATGGGAAGGGATAAAGCAGATGTGAGAGAGCAAATGGGTCATGAAGGAAACAGATAGTAGATGAGATAAAATAAATTTATTCTGAGACACTGATATGAGGGGTAGACTGAAGAAGAAGAGATAGAAGATGGGAGCGATGGATGGAATGAAGGAGATGAGAGGGTTACAAGTGGGAGAGAAAGAAAGAGGCAGGAGAAATAGAGGACAGGATGGAGGGGGAGGAATGAACCATGAGATAGAGGATAAGAGAGAGGGAAGGAATGAGCCAAGAGATAGAGTATAAGATAGGGAGAAGGAATGAGCCAAGAGATAGAGGATAAGAGTGAGTGTAGGAATGAGAAAAGAAATAGAGGATAAGAGAGAGAGAGAGAAGGAATGAGCCAAAAGATAGAAGATAAGAGAGAGGGAAGAAATGAGCCAAGAGATAGATGATAAGAGAGAGAGAGAAGGAATAAGCCAAGAGATAGATGATAAGAGAGAGAGAGAAGGAATAAGCCAAAAGATAGAAGATAAGAGAGAGAGAAGGAATGAGCCAAGAGATAGATGATAAGAGAGAGAGAGAAGGAATAAGCCAAGAGATAGATGATAAGAGAGAGAGAGAAGGAATAAGCCAAGAGATAGATGATAAGAGATCGAGGGGGAAAAGGAAGTGCCAAGAGATAGAGGATAAGAGTGAGTGTAGGAATGAGAAAAGAAATAGAGGATATAAGAGAGATAGAGAAGGAATGAGCCAAAAGATAGAAGATAAGAGAGAGGGAAGAAATGAGCCTAGAGATATAGGATAAGAGAGAGAGAGAGAAGGAATGAGTCAAGAAGTAGAGGATAAGAGAGAGGAAATGGATGATCAAGAGATAGAGGATCAAAGAGAGGGAAGGCGTAAGCCAAGAGATAGATGATAAGAGAGAGGGAAAGAACCAAGAGATAGGGGATAAGAGAGAGAGGGAAGGAATGAGCCAAAAGATAGAGGTTAAGAGAGAGGGAAGGAATGAGCAAACAAATAGATGATACGAGAGAGAGAGGAAAGGATGTGCCAAGAGATAGAGGATAAGAGAGAGAGTAGGAATGAGAATATAAATAGAGGATAAGAGAGAGGGGAGGGATGACCAAGAGATAGAGGATAAAGGAGAGGGAAAGAATGAACCAAGAGATAGAGGATAAGAACGGGGGAAGGAATGAGCCAAGAGATAGAGGATAAGAGAGAGAGTAGGAATGAGAGAAAATAGAGAATAAGATAGAGAGAGAAGGAATGAGCCAAGAGATAGAGGATACGAGTGAGAGTAGGAATGAGAAAAGAGATTGAGGATAAGAGAGAGAGAGAAGGAATGAACCAAAAGATAGAGAATAAGAGAGAGCGAAGGGATGAATCAAGAGAAAGAAGGTAAGAGATAGGGAAGGAATGACCAGGAGATAGAGGATAAGAAAGACAGTGGGAATGAGCCAAGAGATAGAGGATAAGAGAGAGAGGGAAGGGATGAGCCAAGAGATAGAGAATAAGAGAGAGAGTGGGAATGAGAAAAGAAATAGAGGATAAGATAGAGGGAAGGAACGAGCCAAGAGATAGAGGATAAGAGTGAGAGCAGGAATGAGAAAAGAAATCGAGGATAAGAGAGAGAGAAAGAAGGAATGAGTCAAGAGATAGAGGATAAGAGAGAGGAAAGGAATAAGCCAAGAGACAGATTATAAGAGAGAGGGAAAGAGTGAATCTAGAGAAAGAAGGTAAGAGATAAAGGATAAGAGAGAGATATGGAATGAGCCAAGAGATAAAGAATAAGGGAGAGGGAATTAATGAGACAAGAGGTGGAGATTAAGATAGAGGGAAAGAATGAACTAAGAGGTAGAGGATACGAGAGTGAGGGAAAGAATGATCCAATAGATAGAGGGTAAGAGAGAGGGAGGGGATGATGAAAAGATAGAGGATTAGAGAGAGAGAAAGAGAGAGAGAGGGGGAAGGAATGAGACAAGAGGTGGAGATTAAGACAGAGGGAAAGAATGAACTAAGAGGTAGAGGATACGAGAGTGAGGGAAAGAATGATCCAAGAGATAGAGGGTAAGAGAGAGGGAGGGGATGATGAAAAGATAGAGGATTAGAGAGAGAGAAAGAGAGAGAGAGGGGGAAGGAATGAGACAAGAGGTGGAGATTAAGACAGAGGGAAAGAATGAACCAAGAGGTAGAGGGTAAGAGAGAGGGAAGGGATGATGAAAAGATAGAGGATAAGAGAGAGAGAGAGAAAGAGAGAGAGAGGGAAAGAATTAACCAAGACATAGTGGATAAGAGAGAGAGTGGGAAGGAATGAGCGACAGATAGAGGATAAGAGAGAGAGAGGGAAAGGATATGCCAAGAGACAGAGGATAAGAAAGAGAATAGGAATGAGAAAAGAAATAGAGGATAAGAGAGGGAAGGGATGACCAAGAGATAGAGGATAAGAAAGAGGGAAGGCATGAGCCAAGAGATAGAGAATAAGAGAGAAGGAAAGAATGAATCAAGAGAAAGAAGGTAAGAGATAGGGAAGGGATGACCAAGAGATAGAGGATAAGAGGATAGTTATAGGATAAGAAAGAGGGAAAGAATGAACCAATAGAAAAAAGATAAGATTGAGGGAAGGGATGATCAAAAGATAGAGTATAAGAGAGAGAGAGAGAAAGAGGGAAAGAATTAACCAAGAGATAGAGGATAAGAGAGAGAGGGAAGGAATGAGCCAAAAGATAGAGGATAAGAGAGAGAGAGAGGGAAAGGATATGCCAAGAGACAGAGGATAAGAGAGAGATAAGGAATGAGCCAAGAGATACAGGATAAGAGAGAGGGAAGGGATGAACAAAGAGATAGAAGATAGGAGAGAGGGAAGGAATGACCAAGAGATAGAGGATAAGAGAGAGGGAAATAATGAACCAATAGATAAAGGATAAGAGAGAGGGAAGGGATGACCAAAGAGATAGAGGATAAGAGAGATGGAAGGGATGAGCCAAGATATAGAGGATAAGAGAGAGATAAGGAATGAGCCAAGAGATAAAGGATAAGAGAGAGGAAATGGATGAGCCAAGAGACAGATGATAAAAGAGAGGGGAGGAATGGGCCAAGAGATAGAGGATAAGAGAGAGAGGGGAGGAATGAGCCAAAAGACAGAGAATAAGATAGAGAGAGCAGGAATGATAAAAGAAACAAGGGATATGAGAGAGAGAAGGAATGAGATAAGAGAAAGAGAAGGAATGAGCCAAGAGATTGTGGATAAGAGCGAGGGAAGGAGGAATCTGTGGAAACAGGATGTTAGAGATGGAATGAAAAAAATCAAGAGATAGATGATCAGAGAGAGGGAAGGGATGAACTAAGAGATAGAGGATAAGAGAAAGGGAAGGAATTAATCAAGAGAGAGAGGATAAAAGAGAAGGAAGGAATGAACTAAGAGAGAGAGGATAAGAGAGAGGGAAGTGATTAACTAAGAGATAGAGGATAAGAGAGAGGGAAGGAATGAACTAAGAGAGAGAGAGGATAAGAGAGAGGGAAGGGATTAACTAAGAGATAGTGGATAAGAGAGAGGGAAGGAATGAACTAAGAGAGAGAGGATAAGAGAGAGGGAAAGGATGAACCAAGAGATAGAGGATAAGAGAGAGGGAACGAATGAAATAGGAGAGAGGGGATAAGAGAGAGTGAAGGGATTAACTAAGAGATAGTGGATAAGAGAGAGGGAAGGAATTAATCAAGAGAGAGAGGATAAGAGACAGGGAAGGAATGAACTAAGAGAGAGAGGATAAGAGAGAGGGAAGGGATGAACTAAGAGATAGAGGATAAGAGAGAGGGAAGGAATTAATCAAGAGAGAGAGGATAAGAGAGAGGGAAGGGATGAACTAAGAGAGAGAGGATAAGAGAGAGAAGAGATGAACTAAGAGATAGAGGATAAGAGAGAGGGAAGGGATTAACTAAGAGATAGAGGATAAGAGAGAGGGAAGGAATTAATCAAGAGAGAGAGGATAAGAGAGATGGAAGGAATGAACTAAGAGAGAGAGGATAAGAGAGAGGGAAGGGATTAACTAAGAGATAGTGGATAAGAGAGAGGGAAGGAATTAATCAAGAGAGAGAGGATAAGAGACAGGGATGGAATGAACTAAGAGAGAGAGGATAAGAGAGAGGGAAGGGATTAACTAAGAGATAGAGGATAAGAGAGAGGGAAGGAATTAATCAAGAGAGAGAGGATAAGAGAGAGGGAAGGAATGAACTAAGAGAGAGAGGATAAGAGAGAGAAGGGATGAACTAAGAGATAGAGGATAAGAGAGAGGGAAGGAATTAATTAAGAGAGAGAGGATAAGAGAGAGGGAAGGAATGAACTAAGAGAGAGAGGATAAGAGAGAGGGAAGGGATGAACTAAGAGAGAGAGGATAAGAGAGAGGGAAGGAATGAACTAAGAGAGAGAGGATAAGAGAGAGGGAAGGAATGAACTAAGAGAGAGAGGATAAGAGAGAGGGAAGGAATGAACTAAAAGAGAGAGGATAAGAGAGAGAAGGGATGAACTAAGAGATAGAGGATAAGAGAGAGGGAAGGAATTAATCAAGAGAGAGAGGATAAGAGAGAGGGAAGGAATGAACTAAGAGAGAGAGGATAAGAGAGAGAAGGGATGAACTAAGAGATAGAGGATAAGAGAGAGGGAAGGGATTAACTAAGAGATAGAGGATAAGAGAGAGGGAAGGAATTAATCAAGAGAGAGAGGATAAGAGAGAGGGAAGGAATGAACTAAGAGAGAGAGGATAAGAGAGAGGGAAGGGATGAACTAAGAGATAGAGGATAAGAGAGAGGGAAGGAATTAATCAAGAGAGAGAGGATAAGAGAGAGGGAAGGAATGAACTAAGAGAGAGAGAGGATAAGAGAGAGGGAAGGAATTAATCAAAAGAGAGAGGATAAGAGAGATGGAAGGGATGAACTAAGAGAGAGAGGATAAGAGAGAGGGAAGGGATGAACTAAGAGATAGAGGATAAGAGAGAGGGAAGGAATTAATCAAGAGAGAGAGGATAAGAGAGAGGAAAGGGATGAACTAAGAGAGAGAGGATAAGAGAGAGAAGGGATGAATTAA
>CM050170.1:65753100-65873100 GCA_027410445.1 Discoglossus pictus
GTGTGGGGGATGGAGAGAGTGTGTGGGTGGGATAGAGTGTGGGGTGGAAAGAGTGTGGGGGATGGAGAGAGTGTGTGGGATAGAGTGTGGAGTGGCAGATGGACAGAGTGTGGAGAATGGAGAGAGTGTGGGGGTGGGATAGAGTGTGGGATGGAAAGAGTGTGGGGGGTGGAGAGAGTGTGTGGGTGGGATAGAGTGTGGGGTGGAAAGAGTGTGGGGGATGGAGAGAGTGTGTGGGATAGAGTGTGGGGTGGAAAGAGTGGGGGATAGAGATAGAGTGGGGGATGGAGATAGTGTGGGGGATGGAGATAGTGTGGGGGATGGAGAGAGTGTGGGGGTGGGATAGAGTGTAGGGGTGGGAAAGAGCATTGAGTGGGATAGAGTGTGGAGTGGAAGATGGAGAGAGTGTGGGGGATGGAGAGAGTGATGGGTGGGATACAGAGTGAGGTGGCAGATGGAGTGAGTGTGGGGGTGGGATAGAGTCTGGGGGTGGGATAGAGTGTGGGGTGGCAGATGGAGAGAGTGTGGGGGT
Source organism: Discoglossus pictus (assembly GCA_027410445.1). NCBI lineage: Eukaryota > Metazoa > Chordata > Amphibia > Anura > Alytidae > Discoglossus > Discoglossus pictus. The sequence goes on from CM050170.1 coordinate 65,753,633, forward strand.
GGTATATAGCGTGGGATGGCAGATAGAGAGAGTGTGGGGATGGGATAGAGAGTGGCGTGGCAGGTGGAGAGATAGTGGGGGATGGAGAGAGCGCGGGATAGAGTGTGGAGTGGTAGATGGACAGAGTGTGGGGGATAGAGAGAGTGTGGGGGTGGCATAGAGTGTGGGATGGAAAGAGTGTGGGGGATGGAGAGAGTGTGGGGGTGGGATAGAGTGTGGGATAGAAAGAATGTGGGGGGCAGAGAGAGTCTGGGGTGGGATAGAGTGTGGGGTGGCAGATGGAGAGAGAGTGGGGGATGAACAGAGTGTGGGGGTGGAATAGAGAGTGGGGGTGGAAAAGAGAGTGGGGGTGGAATAGAGAGTGGGGTGGCAGATGGAGAGAGAGTGGGGGATGAGCGAGTGTGGGGGTGGAATAGAGAGTGGGGTGGCAGATGGAGAGAGAGTGGGTGATGGAGAGAGTATGGGGTGGGATAGAGTGTGGGGTGGCAGGTGGAGAGAGAGTGGGGTGGAATAAAGAGTGGGGTGGCAGATGGATAGAGTGTGGGGGGTGGAGAGAGTGTGAGGGTAGGATACAGTGTGGGGTGGGATAGAGTGTTGGGATGGAGAGAGTATGGGGGCTGGAGAGAGTGTTTGAGTGGAATAGAGAGTGGGGTGGCAGATGGGGGTGAGTGGTGGATGGGGAGAGTGTGGGGGTGGAATAGAGAGTGGGGTGGCAGATGGAGAGAGAGTGGGGGATGGAGAGAGTGTGGGGGTGGAATAGAGAGTGGGGTAGCAGATGGAGAGAGTGTGGGGTGGGATAAAGTGTGGGGGATGGAGAGAGAGTGGGGGATGGAGAGAGTGTGGGGGTGAATAGAGAGTGGGGTAGCAGGTGGAGAGAGTGTGGGGGATGGAGAGAGTGTGGGGGTGGGATAGAGTGTGGAGGATGGGGAGAGTGTGGGGGTGGAATAGAGAGTGGGGTGGCAGATGGAGAGAGAGTGGGGGATGGAGAGAGTGTGGGGGTGGAATAGAGAGTGGGGTAGCAGATGGAGAGAGTGTGGGGTGGGATAAAGTGTGGGGGATGGAGAGAGAGTGGGGGATGGAGAGAGTGTGGGGGTGAATAGAGAGTGGGGTAGCAGGTGGAGAGAGTGTGGGGGATGGAGAGAGTGTGGGGTGGGATAAAGTGTGGGGGATGGAGAGAGAGTGGGGGATGGAGAGAGTGTGGGGGTGAATAGAGAGTGGGGTAGCAGGTGGAGAGAGTGTGGGGGATGGAGAGAGTGTAGGGGTGGGATAGAGTGTGGGGGTGGGATAGAGTGTAGGGCACGGAGAGAGTGTGAAGGGGGGGTTGAGTGTGGGGTGGCAGGTGGAGAGAGAGTGGGATATGGAGAGAGTGTGGGGTGGAATACAGAGTGTGAGGGTAGGATACAGTGTGGGGGATGGAGAGAGTGTGAGGGTAGGATACAGTGTGAGGATGGAGAGAGTGTGAGGGTAGGATACAGTGTGGGGGATGGAGAGAGTGTGAGGGTAGGATACAGTGTGGGGGATGGAGAGAGTGTGAGGGTAGGATACAGTGTGGGGGATGGAGAGAGTGTGAGGGTAGGATACAGTGTGAGGATGGAGAGAGTGTGAGGGAAGGATACAGTGTGGGGTGGGGGATGGAGAGAGTGTGAGGGTAGGATACAGTGTGGGGATGGAGAGAGTGTGAGGGTAGGATACAGTGTGAGGATGGAGAGAGTGTGAGGGTAGGATACAGTGTGGGGGATGGAGAGAGTGTGAGGGTAGGATACAGTGTGGGGATGGAGAGAGTGTGAGGGAAGGATACAGTGTGGGGTGGGATAGAGGGTTGGGGATGAAGAGAGTGCGGGGTGGCAGATGGATACAGTGTGGAAGAAGGAGATAGTGTGCGATTGAGTGTGGGGATGGAGACAGTGTGGAGTGGCAGATGGAGAGAGTGTGGGGGATAGAGAGAGGGTGGGATGGGGAGAGAGGAGAGGTAAAGGGGAGCAGGGAGGCTAATACAACGTATAGGCAGTTTTTTTACGCTGTTTGGATGAAGCCAACTTCCTATTGGGGTGACAGTGTCCCTTAAATGGAATATGTAGGTGTGCGTATGCTCTGGCGCTATGAAGACCACTGGGATATAGGCTGATGCGGTGGAGCACTCAACGGTGTGTTATTTGATTATCTTCTTTTCTTAATCAGCAATACCCTCCAGGAACAGTACCCCCACAACCTGGGGTACCCCCTCCTCAAATCCCACCCGGACTCGCCCTGCTAGAGCCCCGGCGCCCCCCGCATGATTACATGCCCATCGCTGTATTGACCACTATCTGCTGTTTCTGGCCAACTGGAGTCATCGCTATAATAAAGGCCATACAGGTGAGGGGGTCACTGTGTGATGGGACATCTCATAGCTCCCTCTCTCTGTATCACCCTACAGTAGGCTGGACAGTCTCATGACCCCTTTCTCTCTACAGGTGAGGACGGCTCTAGCCCGCGGAGACCTGATGTCCGCAGAGATTGCCTCCCGCGAAGCCCGGAACTTCTCATTCATCAGTCTGGCCATTGGCATTGCGGCTATTGTGCTTTGCACCATTCTCACAGTAGTCATTATTATAGCGGCGCAGCATAACGACAACTAGTGGGGGGGTCATAAAATACAGACAGAACTGTTACACCCTCTCAACACCCCCCCCCAAAAAAAAAACTCTTACTTTTTTCACTTGATCTCTCCATTTTACTTTACATTTTTCTATTTATTTCTATTTTTTTATACGTTTTTATTTTCTTTTTTTCCTACTGTTCCCCATCCACTTTTTTTCCGTCTTTTTATTATTTATTATTTTGTATTATTTATTATTTTTCTAATGTGGATTCTTCCTGAGAAATTCACTACTGTTTGTGCTCTTTCATTTTTATTACTCCTTTATTACAGTATATTTTCCTCTAACTTCCCTTTTTCTCCCTCCTACCCTGCAAACCATCCCCTCCCCACATATCCATTCTTCTATCGCTTCCATTCCCCTCACGCCCCTTCTCTGTAGTACCCTAGTATGATCCCTAGATGGTGCCACCCTGTATTAGTACCAACAGTGCCATCTTGTGATCATGCTAGGGTGCTACCAAATGGAATAATATGCAGGGGGATTAAATAAGTATTATGAAAGAAACGGAGGACGGGGCGACTGACGGACTTGAGCGTACAAGAAATTGACCAGCAAAAAAAAAAGTCCTAAAATTCTCACAAAATTTTTTTTTTAGAAATTTGCCTTAAAAATTGAGCAAACTCAGCAAAAAAAATTCTATGAATATTTTTGGAAAAAGCAATAATTATTTTTTTTTCGCAAATGTAATTAAATACAGATATTTAACTAAATTTACAGTATCCAACATATCCTACAATTGTATTATAGTCCAATTGAATGGTATATTCATGTTAAAAATGTAATGGTGAGACATTTTTTATTCTGATATTTATATAAAATGTATTAATCTGAGTGTAGTTCAGGGTCAAATTATAATTAGATAATATGATTATTATTCAATAATAATCATAATTAAATATAATGATTATTATTCAATAATAATTATTAAATTAGGAAACAGACTCATTTTGTGAATATTAAAAAAATCTGGGTCAAGCCACTGATATAAAAAAATATAATATTATAATATAATATATACATTTTCAAATTCCAGTTTCAAAAAATCTGTATTGTTAAAAATAAAAAATAAAAATTGGACAGTAAATTTGATCTACTCTTATTACATATAAAAAAATATAGAAATTAAATATAAAAAATATTTTTAAATGTTTAAAAAATGAGTATGTGTTGTGCCAATTCTTTTTTTTTCACATTTGTAGTTTGACATAAAGAAAAAAAGAAAATGAGGGTATGAAAGACAATAGTTTTCCATAATAATTTCAAAAAATAGTATTAATTTGTAACCATAATTAAAATAATACATTTTCACATATTTGTATTATTCAGTATTTAAAAAATAAAACAATGAACTGAGAAGTGTTTCTATTGGTTTTAAACCCTGTGAAAACTCTAAATTAAACATTTTGTTTTTTAATGTTTGAGGAATTTTTTTCAAAAAAATATATTTTTCAAAAATATATCTTTATCGAATCTGTCCAAAAATACCAAACATGTATTATAATTTTTTTAAACACATTGGAAGTGTGAAAACGTAGACTTTCAAACATATATTTATCTTTTTTTCTTTATTTATATATATATATATATATATATATATATATATATATATATATATATATATATATATATATATATATATATATATATAATTTCTTCAGGATTTTTTTTCAAAAATAACCTTTTTTGTAACTATATCTTCATTGAATCTGCCCAAATACACCACACATTTATTATCACAAAAAAGTTCAAATCCAACTAAAACAAATAATTTCTTTTTATTAAAAATATTTATTTGAAGAATTTTTTTTTTAAATATATATTTTTAAAATATATTTTTAGGTATTTTATTTAATTTGAAAGCACAACAATTAAAAAAAGAATGATTATAATTATAATGTTTTTTTGATTTTTTGTTACTTGTTAATAATAAGTTCTTAAATATTAAATTGAAAAAATATTCTTTCAATTACCATTCAAAACAAAAACAATGTATGCCATTTTTTTTTAAATTTAAACAATTTTACTTTTCTTAATATTATTTTTTTTACTTTTTTTTAATCATCATAAAATAGTTTTCAGTCCTTTCTTGATGTCCTGAAATATGTGAAGTATATATATCCCCCCCCAATTAAAATTATGATATTAATATTAAAATAAAATATATAAAAAATATATATACAGGTAAAGGATGTGATGAATAAGAGAAATTAATGATAAAAAAAATTATACAGGGATAAAATAAATAAATACTCTATTTGCACCTTGTGGTTAAATTCACCAGCAAAATGCTTTATGGTAGGTAGTAGGTTTTTCATTGCTGCCCCATAATGTACCCTTCACATTGCATATATAAATAATAATTATTATTGTTTTTTTCAATTTAAATATATATATATATATATATATATATATATATACAGTATATATACAGTATATATATACATTATATATATATATATATATATATATACACACACACACTAAACACATAATACAAATGAATTGCAATAAAATGTATCAGTATTTTTATCAGACGTATATATTTAAAAATATAATTTGAAATATATTTAACTTATATATTTTAATATATAATGTTAGATATATTTATTTGCCTGCAGTCTGCAACCCTAGAGTGTTAGGATCAAGATTCAGAGATCAGGTGACAGGGCAAGAAAGAGACTGTAAGTGTGTAAAAGAGACAGTCTGTGTAATAGGATAAAAAAAGAGAGCACAAGGAAAATTGCCACTGCGCGCAGGCTTATATAAGAAAGACAGACTGTTAGTCAAAGTAAAAAAAATACTTAAAAGAGTGTGAGACAGTTTGAGATATACATAAAATGTTTGAGACGGACAACAATAACAGTCAGACAGACATTTGGAGAGAGTGCACGAGATAGTCAATCTCGGCGACAGCTGCTATATTGAACTTAGGTGTTATGAGGGGGTGGGAGGGAATGGGATGGTTCTTATCTCTGTGATATAAAAATCTATATTGTTCTTATTAATATTCTCTTAATGACTTATTTATTGGTTGGAAGGATGCATTGTGGGTATTTATTCATTAGCGTTTTTGGAATGATAATTTAGCTGCATTATCTATAATAAAGAACAAAATATATTCAAGTGGCTACTGTCTCATTTTTTTTGTCGGGGGTAAATCATTTTTTTTTTTTAAATTCACAAAAAATGGAATGTTTGAAAAAAAATATCACGAAATTCGGAGTTGTTGAAATAAAGGTCAAGTCCAAAATACAGATATACTATAAAAATAGTGGTAAAAAAGGTATAGAAATACAAAACTTTTCAATCCATTGTTCATACAGGATTCATACAGGATTGGTTGATATATATATATATATATATATTTGTGGGCACATTTGCATGTCCCAGCTTAACGTCCCAGAATGCAGTGTAATAACTGATTTTCTCACAATTCTGAGCTGGTAGCAGGTTTTTACACTTATCTTTAGACATTGAACACAGATGTACTATTTATTTACTGTACTACTATACGGTGGAGGCTTCTATCGCTCTTTTGCCCACCATATTATAAATGATTGTTGTGGTGAACTATATATATATATATATATATATATATATATATATATATATATATATATATATACACATATACAGATATATATATACACATATACATATATATATATATATATATATATATATATACTAGCGAATTGAGTGTCTAAACTCTTTTATTTTGAGTTAAATTGAGATGTAACTTAATTTTTTGAGGTCCTGGATGTTCCCTCTTGCTGTAGGTAAGCTTTTTATGTATGTGTTGTGTGTATTTATTGTGTTTTAATTTTTTCCTGTCAGCGGATTGCGGGCGATTTTTGCGAGGTCGTAATGAGTGGTAACGTGTCTCGTATGTTGTTTGCGTTGCGACGTAAAGTTTGCGAGGGTCGCAGTTGCTGGCAAGGAGCTCCTTTGGCGCTCCATGCCAGCAACTGAGGCCCTCGCTTTGCTTCAGTGCTCCTTGCCAGCAACTGCGCGAGGGCCGCGAGCCCGCAAGCATTAGCAACAACTCGTATGCTCACAACTATATATGTGATATATACATATATATACAGTGAGAGGGAAAAAGTATTTGATCCCCTCCTGATTTTGAACATTTGTCCAATGACAAAGAAATGATTAGTCTATAATAATAATGGTAGGTGTTTTTTAACAGTAAGAGACAGATTAATTAAAAAAAAGAAGAAAAACTCATGTCAAAAAAAGTTATAAATTGATTTGCAGGTAAATAGTTGAAATAAATATTTGATCCCCTATCAATCAACAAGATTTCTGGCTCACAGGTGTCTTTCATACAGGTAACGAGCTGAGAATAGGAGCACTCTCTTAAAAGGAGTGCTCCTAATCTCAGCTCATTACCTGTATAAAGACACCTGTCCACAGAAGCAATCAATCAGATTCCAAACTCTCCACCATGGCCAAGACCAAAGAGCTGTCCAACGATGTCAGGGACAAGATTGTAGACCTACACAAGGCTGAAATGGGCTACAAGACCATCGCCAAGCAGCTTGGTGAGAAGGTGACAACAGTTGGTGCGATTATTCGCAAATGGACAAAACATGAAATAACTGTCCGTCTGGTGCTCCAGGCAAGATCTCACCTCAATGATCATGAGAACAGTGAGGAATCGGCCCAGAACTACACGGGATGATTTTGTTAATGATCTCAAGGCAGCTGGGACCATAGTCACCAAGAAAACAACACACTATGCTGTTAAGGACTGAAATCCTGCAGCGCCCCCAAGGCCCCCCTGCTCAAGAAAGCGCATGTACAGGCCCATCTGAAGTTTGCCAATGAACATCTGAATGGTTCAGATGAGAATTGGGTAAAAGTGTTGTGGTCAGATGAGACCATTGTCATGAATCACCCAGGGGCCATATTGGATTTGGTGTGAACTATGCTGGGGCCATTTTGTGACTGGCAGCAGTGGCCATTTTGGGCTGGATTATCTTACACATGCTGTTGCCATGTGGAAGAACAAAAGGTTTGGGTTGTGGTGATAATATGTTAGTATTATATTGTATATTGTATTGTGGAGTGATAGCTATGTTTTAATTAGTCAACCCTCCCCCATTGTATAAACTCTCAGTCAGGAGTTGGCCATATGGTCCTTAGTGTAAACAAAGGATAAAACCTAAACAAATAGATTGGCCAGACTGCCAGGCACTGCAGGACAATGGTATAGTATGGGGTTTCCCAACCACAAGCCCAGGGGCATAGTTCAAGAGCTAATAAAGGATGTTTCTCCCTTGAGAGCCAGCCACCAAATGAATTAGTAGCCACGCCTGGGGGAGGCACTGGGGGAGGAGACTAATAAGTTCCCACAAATTACTTCTGTGAGAATGGCCAGAGGGGAATGAGGGTTTGACTAAGAGTAGCCACTCCCTCCACTGTGTGTGTGTGTGAAATGTTTTAAATATGTGGTTCCAAAATAAAACGTGGTTCATAATTTTCATCAAGACTTTGTGTGCAGATGTATTATTTACCCAGGGACATATGCTTGCAGTAAGATTTCGTCAGACTTACTGTCAATATTACTCAGTCTAACCCAAGGGCTGAGACATGATGTTCCTGTACTCAAAGCTACTCCAAGGTCCAGAGTAACCCAAATCAGGTCAGCAGACCCCAGCCAGAGAGTGGGTCGTGACAATTGGTGGCACAGTGGTGGGGTACTCTGAGAAGGACCAGAAAATGGAGCAGCAGTATGAGGACATTTCCAAGGAGGCAAGACGCAGGTTCAGTATAGCCAGGGAGTTTTGCCCCGGGGAGATAACGCTGGAAGAGGCAATTAAAGGACTGAACCTAATAAAGCAGCAAATACAGGAAGAACGTACAGGGGTGAGTGTCCAAGCTCAGCAAAGGCTTGGGGTCATCCCTGCAGAGATGCCAGTAAGAGTCAAACTGGCAAATCAGAATTTTAAACAGTCCCAGGATGATAAAGACAGCATTGACGGATTTATCCAAGAGGACTACAGAGGAAGGGTCCTGCTAAATCAATGGATGGCATTCCTGCAACTATGGCATGGCCATGAGCTGGCAAGCTGGTTGGAGGAACTGGTAGAGAAAGAGATGGACTTGGAGGAACAGTATCTGGCCAGGGTAGAGTCCTTTGGTGGCCGGAGAGAGGATCTCTATTTTCGGTTGGATCTACAAAATGGGGTTGAGCAGATTCTGAATGGTGATCCGGAATGTGGCATGGGAACTGCAAGGAGACATAATAACTTGTTTGTTGAACGCTGCCGGGGTCTGGGACTGGAACCATGGTTCCCGGAGGCTCCTTTGCTAGAACCCCTGGTTCGGCAAGAGCAGCAACTGGAGGCTGAATATGTTCAATTGTGGGATGCGATACCCAAGAAGTATTTTGGCCCATCCGGATGGGAGGACGGCTCACCAGACCCTTACAACTCAGACGGTATGTACCAGAGTGAGTATGCTCACTGGAACTGGGGAGAGGCTTTTATAGAGGGTAAACAAAGTGAGGAGTGGGAAAGGGTAAACACTGTTCCTTTGCCAACTCCTGGGGATGGAGAATGTTTGCCCCTAGAACATGCAGTAACTGTGTCAGGGCCTAGTCACCAGCCCCAAGAGCCAGAGACCCAGTGGAATGTTCCCTGGGTGGGGTCAGATAATCCATGTCTGCCCCCTGATACCCCAAGAGATTTAATCCCAGAGGAAGTGGGAACTGTTCACAAGCTAGGGCCAGATAAGTTAAGTCTGCCCTCAGAAGTTCTAGGCAAAGTGTGTTGGCCAGAACTGCTAATGGAGCCAGAGGCTCGGGATGATTGTGTGATGGACGGTGGGAAGGGAGCCTTAGAGGCCAGGCTGGGTGGGAATGATGAGATTGTGACAGATCCATCTATATGGACTGATATTGCTGGTTCGTCTGTTTTGCCTCTGTCCATGGAATAATATATATGGATGTATATACTACTATGGGTTAGTCATGTTGTACAAATTGCAACATACATATTGGAATATGAGAAGGGCGCCCAGCTGGACACCAAGGCTAATCACTTAAGTACACACACTTAAGTGATAGCAGCCAGGGACAATAAGGTCCTAACAGACAGAGAGGCGCCTTAACCCCCTGAAATCTACAGGTTGTCCCACTCACAAAATCAAGGCAAAAGTTCAGGCTCAGAGAGATGTTGCTCTCTCCACCACAAGGGGTAGAATGAGCAGTTAGCCACGCCTAGTGGGCGGCTCCTGGGGGAGGGGACTCCTGGTTCCCACGCCTTAACTCTGTCTGTTGGGCCAGAGGTAATTAGGGGTTGACCAAATGTAGTCACTGCCCCTATTGTGTATGTGAAGGGTTTAAAAATGTGTGTTGTTTCAATAAAAAGAGAGTTCACTTTTTGACCCTCAACATGGAGCGTGGTCTCGTTCTTGGGGGTGTCGTAATAACTGGTGGCAAGTGACGGAATGAACCTCATCGCCCAGAGAGACAACTATATCCAAGATTAATGGAAATACAATACCAAAGGCTGAAAAGAGCTACCCTTAAAGACCTACTGGAACAAAGAGGCAGACAAGCCAGTAATCTCAGGAAAAGTGAGATTATTGCAATGCTAAACGAAATGGATGAAGGAACCAATGGGCCCAGCACAGCTGACAGAACCCCCGAAGAGGCAAGCTTTGACCGGGCGGTAAGAATCAGACTGGCTCATTATGGTCCCAACCCGTCTCCAGAGATCATCAGCCGGGTCATGGACGCTGTGGATGCCAACCTGCGACGCCAAAGCGGTGCTGCAGCAGCTCCAGTTCTAGCATCCCCGGTGGAGAAAAGGAAGGTCCAGTTTGCAGCTTTTAAATCCTTCCTGGAAACAGAAGGGGAGATTGATGGGTACCTTGCTGATTTTGAGCGCCAATGTGCGCTACACAAGGTACCCGCAGAAGACTGGGTTACTATATTGTCCGGAAAGCTATCCGGCCGGGCCAGTGACGCTTTTCGGGCCATTCCTGATGAGGAGATCGGGGATTATGTGGCTGTAAAGGAAGCTTTGCTCTCCCGGTATGCTGTTACACCGGAGGCATACCGGAGGCGGTTCAGAGACACTGCCAAACTAACTGGGGATTCCTACGTCGAATGGGCATGTAAAGTACACCGCACAGCCGCTCACTGGATGGCGGGGTGTCAAGCCGTATCCGGGGAAGAGGTGCTGCAGATGTTCCTGCTGGAACATTGTTTTGAGAAATTATCCCCAGGCGTCAGAGAGTGGGTAAGGGACCGCAAACCCTCCACCCTGCATGAAGCAGCCCGCCTGGCTGATGAGTACACGGATGCCCGTAAACTGGACAGTGCTATTGTTAAGACTCCTGCCAGAGTGGAGTACCGACCAGCAGCACCCCCTCCAGCTAATAACTACCCTCAGCCGCCCCGGTTTAATTCACGTGACTACTCAACGCCCATCCGGTGTTTTGGGTGCAAGCAGCTGGGGCACAAGCGGCTTGAGTGCCCGCTTAATAACGCTAACCAGGCCCAGTCTTGGAGACCCACCAGCGGAAACCAGCGCAACCATCCGCCTGCTGCCCACTGCGTAGAAGTGGAGGAATGTTGGGGCGTCCTTCACGAGGCAGACCCCGTCCAAGCTGCCCACCGGGATAACCGACAACAACACCGGCAACTCGTCAAAGTAAACGGGAAGGAGGTCAGTGGTCTGCGGGATACCGGTGCAACCATGACATTGCTCCAAAAGCACTTGGTGTCTGAGAAGCAACACACTGGAGATACTGTGGCTGTGAGAGTAGCCGGAGGCGCTGTGTTCCGCCTACCCGTGGCCCGGATACATTTGGATTGGGGAGTGGGCGCTAGACATGTGAATGTGGGGGTCATGAGGGATTTACCAGCTGACGTCCTCCTTGGAAATGACCTGGCCCCTCTTGTCTCCGCATACGCTCCCATGGGTCCTGCTGAAGTTAATGCGGTGATGACCCGGGCCCAGACCCGTGCCGCCGAGACCGTCCCACATGCTGCTGAGACCCAGGTAAGACTCTCTACCCCGACTTGCACCTTAGATCAGGCCCCCTTAGGCTGGGATACCCCAGAGACGTACGGGAGGGAAACCCGGGAGGACCCGACCCTGGAGAAGTATAGGGCTAGGGCAGAGGCTGGGGAGGAGGGAGTAGACGGGGAGCGTTACGAGTGGGTGGGGGACAGGCTGTATAGGATCCCTAAACCTTCCCAGAAACAAAATACCCCTCCACAGAACCGGCAGCTGGTGGTGCCTGCAAAATACCGACAGGAGATTCTGCGGATTGGGCATGATGTGCCATTAGCTGGACATCTAGGCTCCCGCCGCACAGCTCATAGGATCACTCAAAATTTCTTTTGGCCCAATTTTAACCGAGATGTGCGGGTATACTGTAGCACTTGTGACACATGTCAACGGGTGGGTAAACGGGGGGATCACCCAAAAGCTAGGCTTATGTCTATGCCTATCATTGGGGAACCCTTTTCCCGCATTGCCGTTGACATTGTGGGTCCACTGGCCAGGGCTAGTCCATCAGGTAAGAGATATATTCTCACCGTGGTGGACTATGCCACTCGTTACCCAGAGGCAGTAGCGCTGTCTAATATTGAGGCAGAGACAGTAGCTGATGCCCTGGTTAAGATTTTTACTAGGGTAGGGTTCCCTCAGGAGATTCTCTCTGACCAGGGACCTCAGTTTACCGCTGTGCTCACCCAACAGCTGTGGAAGGTGTGTGGCATTAAACCGCTGCGTAGCTCACCATATCACCCCCAGACTAACGGTCTCTGCGAACGATTTAATGGCACCCTCAAGCAGATGTTGAGGACCTTTACTGACACTTGCAGAGACTGGGAGCGATTCCTACCTCATCTGCTATTTGCATACAGAGAGGTGCCTCAGGAATCTACTGGGTTCTCCCCCTTTGAGCTCCTCTATGGGAGAAGGGTCCGAGGACCCCTAGATCTCATTAGGGGACACTGGGAGGGAGAGACAGAGCAGGAAGGAACTCCCATCGTGCCATATGTTCTGGAACTCCGGGACTGCATGGAGAAACTGTCCCTAATAGTAAGGGGGAATCTCCAGGCGGCCCAGGGGAGACAGAAGAGATGGTATGATCGGGGTGCCAGACAGCGGGTCTTCCAGGTGGGGCAAAAGGTTTTAGTGCTCAAGCCTGTGAAGACTAACAAGATGCAAGCATCTTGGCAGGGCCCGTATAAGATAGTAGCTCAGGTATGTGATACTACCTACCTTATAGCCAGCTGTGCAGATGAAAGGATTCAGCGATCCTTCCATGTGAATATGCTGAAGGAGTATCAGGAGAGACCAGAAGATGTCGCTGCAGTGTGTGCCCCGGCTGCAGACGACCCAGAGAATTTACCCCTGCCTGACTTATTAGAGAAGGACTCTCAGACTGACCTCACTAGTCTTGTACAGCTAGGGGATCGGTTAAGCCCCACAGAGAAGGTACAGGCCAAACAGCTTCTGTGGGAGAAGCAGGCGACGTTCTCCCAAGAGCCAGGCTACACTACCCTAGCTGTACATAAGGTAGAGACCCCCGGACAGACTCCCTTACGACAGCCACCCTATCGTATCCCTGAAGCAGTCCGGGAAGGAATGCGGAAGGAGATACAGGAGATGACTCGGCTTGGAGTCATCGAACCCTCGGACAGCCCTTGGGCCTCGCCTGTAGTCCTAGTGCCTAAGAAAGATGGGACCACCCGGTTCTGTGTGGACTACAGGCGGCTCAACGAGCGGACCATCACTGACGCCTACCCGATGCCCCGGGTAGATGAGTTATTAGACCGTATTGCCAGGGGACGCTATCTGACCACCATAGACCTGTGTAAGGGCTACTGGCAGATTCCCCTGGCCGAGGATGCTATCCCTAAGTCGGCTTTCGTCACCCTATTTGGCTTATACCAATTTAAGGTCATGCCATTTGGGATGAAGAATGCTCCGGCTACCTTCCAGCGTATGGTGGATAGACTTCTCGATGGCTTCCAGGAATTTGCTTGTGCATACCTGGATGACATTGCGGTCTACAGTGAGTCCTGGGAAGAGCACCTGGTACATGTAGGGATGGTTCTGGACAAGATTCGGGCCGCTGGCCTGACCTTGAAACCAGACAAGTGCCATCTAGGCATGGCTGAGGTACAGTACCTGGGTCACCGAGTGGGGTGTGGGAGCCAGAGACCAGAGCCAGCCAAGGTAGAGGCAGTGGCTAACTGGCCCACACCTCTCACGAAGACCCAGGTGCTAGCCTTCTTGGGGACAGCAGGGTACTACCGACGTTTTGTCCCAGACTACAGTACTATTGCCAAGCCCCTGACTGACCTGACGAAAAAGAATTTACCTAAGCATGTCCTGTGGTCTCCAGCTTGTGAAGCCGCGTTTCAGGCACTGAAGCATGCTCTTGTGAATGCCCCTGTCCTGGCTGCTCCAGTCCCTAACAAACGTTTTCTTGTTCATACAGATGCTTCCATGTATGGACTGGGGGCAGTGCTGAGCCAGGTCGGGGAAGATGGAGGAGAGCACCCTGTCGCATATATCAGCAGAAAGTTATTACCTCGGGAAGTGAGCTATGCGGCAGTGGAAAAGGAGTGTTTAGCCCTGGTCTGGGCCTTGAAGAAGTTAAGCCCCTATTTATATGGACAGGAATTTTCACTTATAACGGACCACAATCCCCTTGTCTGGCTCAACCGGGTCTCAGGAGACAATGGGAGACTGCTGCGGTGGAGTTTAGCCCTACAACCTTATAACTTCACCATCAGCTACCGACCCGGTAAGCAGAACGGGAATGCTGATGGATTGTCCCGGCAAATTGACATCCCTAACACCTCCCAGTCCGGTCATCCCCAAGTTGACCCGCCGAAGGGTCAAGCCGGGTCTGCCGGAGTGTCCCACATGGAGGGAGCCGTGTGACAGATCCATCTATATGGACTGATATTGCTGGTTCGTCTGTTTTGCCTCTGTCCATGGAATAATATATATGGATGTATATACTACTATGGGTTAGTCATGTTGTACAAATTGCAACATACATATTGGAATATGAGAAGGGCGCCCAGCTGGACACCAAGGCTAATCACTTAAGTACACACACTTAAGTGATAGCAGCCAGGGACAATAAGGTCCTAACAGACAGAGAGGCGCCTTAACCCCCTGAAATCTACAGGTTGTCCCACTCACAAAATCAAGGCAAAAGTTCAGGCTCAGAGAGATGTTGCTCTCTCCACCACAAGGGGTAGAATGAGCAGTTAGCCACGCCTAGTGGGCGGCTCCTGGGGGAGGGGACTCCTGGTTCCCACGCCTTAACTCTGTCTGTTGGGCCAGAGGTAATTAGGGGTTGACCAAATGTAGTCACTGCCCCTATTGTGTATGTGAAGGGTTTAAAAATGTGTGTTGTTTCAATAAAAAGAGAGTTCACTTTTTGACCCTCAACATGGAGCGTGGTCTCGTTCTTGGGGGTGTCGTAATAGAGATTCCCCAGCCTGCATCAGATAACCACTGTCTGTACCCTGACACCCCAGGGGAGTTGTTCCCAGAGGTGCTAGTGAAGCACAGAGCCCAGGAGGGTTGTTTAAGAGACTGTGGGGAGGGAAAGGAATTGGTTTCTGGCCACAGGGAACCTGACCTCACACAGCAAGAGTGTGCCAGGGGCACAAAGAGCCAGGCCGGGGCAGCAAGCATGCCAGCTTTGGCAAAAGCATTATGGGTGCAGAGTGGCACCATGAAAGAGGGTGTACCAAGTGGGGAGATACCCTGGATAACCATTGTTCAGGGGCCCACTGGAACAGACACCACTCCAAAGACCCAGTTCAACCGAAAGGACTGGGATAAAGTTGCTCAACCCCGGGCAATGGAGGAGTCCGGCACTTCAGCTGGATGGGAGCAGCATAGCCTTCCAGCCAAGTCAGAGGAGTGTAAGCACAGCTTGGGTGGGAGCAGCGTAGCTCCCCAAGCAGCAACGGAAACAGCTGGACCAGAGGAAGAAAGCCAAGAGGAGCTGTCCCTTTGCGATCCCATAGGCCCAGAGACTGTTTTAGAGATGCCAGCCCAGCTGTGGGGACTAGCTGGGGGGAACAGAGTTGCTATGGGACAGAAACTGTGGCCCACCTGTTGTACTCTGGGATACCAGATTATTGGGGAGGTACCCTGGACTATTTGGGTGGGTGTGAATGGGAAGAGCAACTTGCTCTATACAGTGGGAGCAAGGCCAAGGGCTGGGGGAGGTTTTTACTCTGCACCTTGGGACAGACAAGAACTGGCATAGCATACAGAGGGCCAAACCAGCACATTCATGACTATCAGCGTAGCTGGAAAAATCAGGGATGTTTCCTGCCACGCTTGGGGAGGTGTTGTCATGAATCACCCAGGGGCCATATTGGATTTGGTGTGAACTATGCTGGGGCCATTTTGTGACTGGCAGCAGTGGCCATTTTGGGCTGGATTATCTTACACATGCTGTTGCCATGTGGAAGAACAAAAGGTTTGGGTTGTGGTGATAATATGTTAGTATTATATTGTATATTGTATTGTGGAGTGATAGCTATGTTTTAATTAGTCAACCCTCCCCCATTGTATAAACTCTCAGTCAGGAGTTGGCCATATGGTCGTTAGTGTAAACAAAGGATAAAACCTAAACAAATAGATTGGCCAGACTGCCAGGCACTGCAGGACAATGGTATAGTATGGAGTTTCCCAACCACAAGCCCAGGGGCGTAGTTCAAGAGCTAATAAAGGATGTTTCTCCCTTGAGAGCCAGCCACCAAATGAATTAGTAGCCACGCCTGGGGGAGGCACTGGGGGAGGAGACTAATAAGTTCCCACAAATTACTTCTGTGAGAATGGCCAGAGGGGAATGAGGGTTTGACTAAGAGTAGCCACTCCCTCCACTGTGTGTGTGTGTGAAATGTTTTAAATATGTGGTTCCAAAATAAAACGTGGTTCATAATTTTCATCAAGACTTTGTGTGCAGATGTATTATTTACCCAGGGACATATGCTTGCAGTAAGATTCGTCAGACTTACTGTCAATATTGCTCAGTCTAAACCAAGGGCTGAGACATGATGTTCCTGTACTCAAAGCTACTCCAAGGTCCAGAGTAACCCAAATCAAGTCAGCAGATCCCAGCCAGAGAGTGGGTCGTGACAACCATGATCAAGCTCTTAGGCATCAACTCGCCGTGTTTGGAGGAGGAATGGTGCCTATGACCCCAAGAACACCATCCCCACTATCAAACATGGAGGTGGAAACATTACGCTTAGGGGGTGTTTTTCTGCTAAGCGGACAGGACAACTGCACAGCATCAAAGGGATGATGGACAGGGCCATGTACAGTCAAATCTTGGGTGAGAACCTCCTTCCCGCAGCCAGTGCATTGAAAATGGGTCGTGGATGGGTATTCCAGCATGACAATGACCCAAAACACACAACCATGGCAACAAAGGAGTGTCTCAAGAAGAAGCACATTAAGGTCCTGGGGTGGCCTAGCCATTCTCCAGACCTTAATCCTTAAGTTGCCAAACATCAGCCTTGAAACCTTAACGACTTGGAGAGGATCTACAAAGAGGAGTGGGACAAAATCCCTCCTTAGATGTGAGCAAACCTGGTGGCCAACTACAAGAAACGTCTGACCTCTGTGATTACTAACAAGGTTTTTGCCACCAAGTACTAAGTCGAAGGGGTCAAATACTTATTTCCCTCATTGACCTGCAAATCAATTTATAATTTTTTTGACATGTGTTTTTCTTGTGTTTGTTGTTGTTGTTCTGTCTCACTGTTAAAATACACCTACCATTAAAATGATAGACTGGTCATTTCTTTGTCAGTGGACAAAATCAGCAGGGGATCAAATACTTTTCCCCCCTCTCTGTATATACTGTACATATTTAACTGGCTTTATGGCACCCAGCATAAGTTGGCACCCAGGGCAGCTGCTCACTAGGCGGACATTGACTTAAAATTTGGTATTTTAAGGTTATTTTTTTAGATAATTCATGGAAAAATACATGTTTTAAAATAATTTCTGTAAGATTAGAGATCATTCTTTAAGATTAAGAAATTTGACATAATTATTTTTAAGTTTAGTTACAACAAATGAATTAAGCCATTTTATGTTTACATTTTTATTTTAAAACTAGAATAAAAATTAAAAAAAATGATGGACAGTCTGGCAGGATGTTGGCTTCAAGCTATACCCACCTGTTCAATCACAGTTTAACTAATAATGGGTAAAGCAGGAAGTGGGTAGGTGGAGCTTGGTACCAACAGACTTGCAGTCTTCGTCAAAATTCTTTTTTGCAATTACATTTTTTTTTTTTAAGATTGAACAATATAAGATTGATATCTTATATCCAACATTTTAACCTAATGCATTTATCAATGCTGCTCTACATGCTCTTTTGTAATGTATAGTCCTTTCAGGGCCTGAGCACTTCTTACATCCAACATATTAACCTACTGAATGTACCAATGTCACTCAACATCATTTGTTATTTATGGTCCTTTCAGGACCCGATAACCTCTTACTTCCAACATCTCAACCTACTGAATTTATCAATGCTGCTCTATATCCGCTTCTGTAATTTATGGCCCTTTCAGTACCTGGCAACTTGTTCCCAATAAATCCTGTGATGCAGCTTAATTCCAGCAACAAGTCTGAGTGCTGCAAAAGCTAACACTGCAACATTTAAAAAACAGTGATAAGTCAAAAAGTTCATATTTTCTGCTTTTTTTTTAACATTATGGTAAAACAATACCCGTATTTGGCGTCCCCACAGTTATGTGCAAATGTGTCAAACCTACCTAAACTGGGTAATGTCTACTAAAGGGTGATGCAAAAATCTTTATATTCGTACGGTAGGTTTCTCCCCCTCTTTCAGGCCAGTTTATTTAGGATGAGCCGATGAGAATCCATTTTGTTGCAGTTTGTAGTGTGTAGGACTTAGGCTATTTATTAGTAGGCCTCTGGGGTTGATGGGATGTTTTGGATCAACCCTAGTTAAGGATAGAGTGAAAGAAAATGCTCACTGGTTGGAGATGGAACGAAGAAAGTCAACGCCCTCCTTAGCCAAAAAATTAAAAATAAGATTAACTGAAGTAGGTCACACTTGAAACCCCCTATTTATTACTTTTATACAAGCATACCCCAGTACAGTCTACCCTCTTGAATTCTGAACTTGTTGGTCCAGCTCTTATAAAATAGCAACAATATATGGTGGTTCAGTTTCCAGCTCTTCCCTAATATGGCACCATTTTCTCTTGCTAAACTTCCTCATAGTCTTGCCGATATACAGCTTGCCGCAAGAGCAAAAACAAACAGGTTTTACAAGACTAAAAAACATACAACCACAACAAATATAAAATACCTTCTTGGTAAAAAAAATAAATATATAGTATTTTAAGTCAAGGACAAGCAAACTTAAAAAAAAAAAAAAAAAAAAGAATTTCAATGCTGTGGACACAGGAAGTGGGTGGAGCTTGGTATCAGAAGCGTCCTCAGACGTTTCATCATTTCCTTTTTTTTATTCTAAGTTTAAAAAAAAAAATAAAAAAAAAATTTACATTTAAAAACCAGTCAAAAAAAAACAAAAAAAACGTTTACACCTTTTCTACTTTATTTTGACAGCTTTAAATGATGGTGCAAACAATAACCTGTATAATGTGTCTGAAGACCCCCACCCGCCCAAGACTGTGTGAATATGTCAAACCTGGGTAAAATCTACTGAAGGAGAATGCAAAATCTTTACTGTAAGTCTCTACCCATTTTCATGGCAGCATATTTAGGATGTGCCTAGGATCTAATAGGAAACCATTTTGTTGCAGTTTGGTTGAATGTAGTGTGTAGGACTTAAGCTATGTATTAGCAGGCCATCTGGGGTTGATGATATATTGGGGCCAACCAAAGTTAAGGAAGGAGTGAAAGAAACTGCTCACTGGGTGAGTTGGGGCGTAGAAAGTAAACGCCCTCCCTAGCCCCAAAATATATAAGTAACTAACCAGAGTATGGCACACTTGAAACCCTTAAGGGCAAAGAAACTGGTTTCACAAGACTAAAAATGTCAGTATGAGACATTATGGTTTACAATAAACAAACCTGTAAAGTGAAAACCCCCGTAATTGCTATTTTGAGGGGAGGGTTTTCTAGAAGGCATTATAGGATATTAACTTTTAGAACCTGCAGAAGTAGCTTTTTTAGATATTCGTTTAACATAAGCTTAATTAAGGCTCAATTAACCAGGCAGAGGATATAATAATTAACACGTACAAATATGTATTTAGGCATTTATTGGTAACACAGCAGGTACACACCTCTCCCCCTCCCAACCTCTACATACAGGGGCTGCTGAGAGAGGGGTCATTAATTTGCCATGTTCCCACGCCAGTCGCCCCTCCTAGCACACCCTCATTTCCCATTCACGCCCATTGCTAGGGAGCCGGATTGTGCGGCTCAACGGCGGATGTAGGGGAGGGTCCTGGTACGGGTTCGGAGGTTAACGGTGCATAGTCCGGAGATTTGGACGCACCATTTTTCTTGTGCCCTGGGAAGAAAATAAAACAAAAGTTGGTCATAAAATAACATTTGTTTAAACACACACACACACCACAACCACTGTGGTCAAGCAAATACATCCCACATAGAAATACATGGTCACCTGGGCGGAAGGCACAAGCGGCAGCCCCGGACTCCTCCTCGGCTCTCCGACCACCGGCTCCAGCAATCTTCCTGGCCACATAGCGGCAGGCTGGGGAAGAGATAATAGATTACAATTCTGCAGAGCATCGCACCATTGCTTCCAAGTCCTCTCCTGTTGCAGAGCATCTCTACCACCCCAATATTGGCAGTCTGTAGACATCCCCTTACACAGAGCCCCCATGAACCCTGCCCCAGCCAGAGGTGTGTCCCCCCCCCCCTTACACCGAGCCCCCATGAACCCTGCCCCAGCCAGAGGTGTGTCCCCCCCCCCTTACACCGAGCCCCCATGAACCCTGCCCCAGGTGTGTCACCCCCCCTTACACAGAGCCCACATGAACCCTGCCCCAGACAGAGGTGTGCCCCCCCCCTTACACAGAGCCCCCCCCCCATGAACCCTGCCCCAGGTGTGTGTGTGTCCCCCCCTTACACAGAGCCCTCGTGAACCCTGCCCCAGCCAGAGGTGTGTCCCCCCTTAAGCAGAGCCCCCATGAACCCTGCCCCAGCCAGGTGTCCCCCCCCCCCTTAAGCAGAGCCCCCATGAACCCTGCCCCAGCCCCCTTAAGCAGAGCCCCCATGAACCCTGCCCAGTCAGTGGTGTCCCCCCCCTTAAGCAGAGCCCCCATAAACCCTGCCCCCTTAAGCAGAGCCCCCATGAACCCTGCCCCAGCCCCCTTAAGCAGAGCCCCCATGAACCCTGCCCAGTCAGAGGTGTCCCCCCCCTTAAGCAGAGCCCCCATAAACCCTGCCCCCTTAAGCAGAGCCCCCATGAACCCTGCCCCAGCCCCCTTAAGCAGAGCCCCCATGAACCCTGCCCCAGCCCCCTTAAGCAGAGCCCCCATGAACCCTGCCCAGTCAGAGGTGTCCCCCCCCTTAAGCAGAGCCCCCATAAACCCTGCCCCCTTAAGCAGAGCCCCCATGAACCCTGCCCCAGCCCCCTTAAGCAGAGCCCCCATGAACCCTGCACAGTCAGAGGTGCCCCCCCCCCTTAAGCAGAGCCCCCATGAACCCTGCCCCAGCCCCCTTAAGCAGAGCCCCCATGAACCCTGCCCAGTCAGAGGTGTCCCCTCCCCTTAAGCAGAGCCCCCATGAACCCTGCCCCAGCCCCCTTAAGCAGAGCCCCCATGAACTCTGCCCCAGCCCCCTTAAGCAGAGCCCCCATGAACCCTGCCCCAGCCCCTTTAAGCAGAGCCCCCTGCCCCAGGTGTGTCACCCCCCCTTACACAGAGCCCACATGAACCCTGCCCCAGACAGAGGTGTGCCCCCCCCCCATGAACCCTGCCCCAGGTGTGTGTGTGTGTCCCCCTTACACAGAGCCCTCGTGAACCCTGCCCCAGCCAGAGGTGTGTCCCCCCTTAAGCAGAGCCCCCATGAACCCTGCCCCAGCCAGGTGTCCCCCCCCCCCCTTAAGCAGAGCCCCCATGAACCCTGCCCCAGCCCCCTTAAGCAGAGCCCCCATGAACCCTGCCCAGTCAGAGGTGTCCCCCCCCTTAAGCAGAGCCCCCATAAACCCTGCCCCCTTAAGCAGAGCCCCCATGAACCCTGCCCCAGCCCCCTTAAGCAGAGCCCCCATGAACCCTGCCCAGTCAGAGGTGTCCCCCCCCTTAAGCAGAGCCCCCATAAACCCTGCCCCCTTAAGCAGAGCCCCCATGAACCCTGCCCCAGCCCCCTTAAGCAGAGCCCCCATGAACCCTGCACAGTCAGAGGTGCCCCCCCCTTAAGCAGAGCCCCCATGAACCCTGCCCCAGCCCCCTTAAGCAGAGCCCCCATGAACCCTGCCCAGTCAGAGGTGTCCCCTCCCCTTAAGCAGAGCCCCCATGAACCCTGCCCCAGCCCCCTTAAGCAGAGCCCCCATGAACCCTGCCCCAGCCCCCTTAAGCAGAGCCCCCATGAACCCTGCCCAGTCAGAGGTGTCCCCCCCCTTAAGCAGAGCCCCCATAAACCCTGCCCCCTTAAGCAGAGCCCCCATGAACTCTGCCCCAGCCCCCTTAAGCAGAGCCCCCATGAACCCTGCCCCAGCCCCCTTAAGCAGAGCCCCCATGAACCCTGCCCAGTCAGAGGTGTCCCCCCCCCTTAAGCAGAGCCCCCATAAACCCTGCCCCCTTAAGCAGAGCCCCCATGAACCCTGCCCCAGCCCCCTTAAGCAGAGCCCCCATGAACCCTGCACAGTCAGAGGTGCCCCCCCCTTAAGCAGAGCCCCCATGAACCCTGCCCCAGCCCCCTTAAGCAGAGCCCCCATGAACCCTGCCCAGTCAGAGGTGTCCCCTCCCCTTAAGCAGAGCCCCCATGAACCCTGCCCCAGCCCCCTTAAGCAGAGCCCCCATGAACTCTGCCCCAGCCCCCTTAAGCAGAGCCCCCATGAACCCTGCCCCAGCCCCTTTAAGCAGAGCCCCCATGAACCCTGCCCCAGCCCCCTTAAGCAGAGCCCCCATGAACCCGGCCCCAGCCAGAGGTGTCCCCCCAACTCAGAGCCCCCATTAACCTCTTCCCAGCTAGAAACCCTGACCATCCAGCGTCACATCAGAACAGCACCATTAACCCCTTAGCAGCCAAGAGCGATCCCAGACTGTACTGCTCATTTAACCCCTTGGAATACACAGCCCCACCTTAACTCCTTCCACACTAGTAAATACTCATCAGCCTCACCATTAATGATCAATCACACCATCTTGTGTCCTGTGCTCTTCCCTTATCCAAGTAACTCTATCAATGCTCCTCTGCAGTACGTCTCCTCCCTAGTACGCCAGTCCAGGGTATTTAAAGGACTGTGGGTGCGGCGCAGTGCACGCTGGGAGTTGTAGTTCTTCTTGGCTTTTCTGTATGCAGACCAGGTGGGAGGTGAGTGCTTCTTTTTATTAAATGGGTGGATTGTCCCTGTAGTCCTGAGCTCTCTATCTGCTTCTGGATTTGCAATGCATTCCGGTTCCTGTACTCCTGATCTCTCTCTCTGATTCTAGATTTATATCTCTCATCTTTCTTTCTGCTTCTGGGTCTTTAACTCTGCTCTCTCTCTCTCTCTCTGGTCCCTATATAGTCCTGATCGCTCTCTGGTTCTGGATTTGCAATGCATTCTGGTCCATGTACTCCTGAGCTAACCTTTGGTCTGGTTTTGCAATACATTTTGTCCTTGTAGTCCTGATCTCCTTCTTCTTCTGGATTTTCAGTACATTTAAGTCCACATGGTTCTACATTTGCAATGAATTCTGGTCCCTGTAGTCCTTATCCCCCCAGGGTTTTGGATTTGCAGTGCATTTAAGTCCACATAGCTCTGATTTCTCTGCTTCTGGATTTGTAATGCATTCTGGTCAATTTAGGCTTGATCTCCCTCTGATTCTGGATTTGCAGTGCATTTCAGTCTTTATAGTGTTGATTTCCCTTGCATTCTGGATTTGCAGTGCATTTAAGTTCACCTGCTCTAATTCTGGATGTACAGAGCATTCTAGTTCCTATAGCTCTGATCTCTCTCTCTCAGATTCTAGATGTGCGATGCATTTACTTGTCCCATCCTCTAAATGTACATTTGTCTCTGCTCTGGATTTGCAGTAAATTCTAGACCCTGTAGTCTGGTCCATTCACAACGTATTCTGTTCCCTGTGGTTATTGGTCTCTTTTTCGGGATATTCATATATTCTAGTCCTTCGTATCCTATCCTCTACATTTCCACTATGTTCTGGTCATTATGTTTTGACTAGCGACTTGCCCATCAACAAAATGATGGTCAATAAAATTGTAAGGCTGGGAATGCTGTTTGGCACACAATGTAAGGCTTTTAGTCCTCTGAGTACCTTTGGCGCTCATTGTGAGCCTCTCCCCTCATGTACTTTTAGTTGTCTGAGCACCTTCGGTGCACATTGCAAGCCTCTCCCCTTGTGTAATTTTGCTCCTCTTAGCACCTTCAGCACTGATTGTGAGCTCCGCGAGGAGCGCCTTTCGCAAATCGAGTCTCTCCTCTGCTCATTTATTTTTTATCCATTTTTTTTTAATGAATTGATTACCGTAATTAAATAATAAATATATATATTTGTGATACTTAAATCATTTTCAAGAGTCTAGACTTGTTGTTTTCCTGTTTTTTTTTCTTCCAGAGAAGCCATGGAGACACCAGAGATCCTACCACAGCCTTGTTCTTTATCACCCTGGACAAGCCCTGATGGAAGCTTCACTAAGACCATTATTGAACAAGGATCTGGACTCGATAAACCCAAAGAGACCTCTCTCTGCCACATATTTCTGGATCCCCTTCAATCTTGTTCCGCATCCAGTTTTAGTTACCCCACAGGACTTTGGGTTCACGTGGAGCTTGGAGAGGACGAGACACTCCATGATTATTTGGTTGACGAGTGTCTAGAAACTATGCTCAGTGGCGAGGCTTGTTGGGTAGACACCTTGCTCGGTTCTAGGTTCCTCTTGCGCATGTCAAGTTTCGAGAATGGTAAAGAGTCATGGGAACTGAACACTGAAGAGAAACTCCAGAGGGTAACTAGAGACCGAGAGAAAGGTGGGAAGGCCTTCAGAGACGGCAATATTGAGGGAGCAGAGAGAAGATACTCCAGAGCTCTCCGACTTTTAGTTTGTACGCCTGGTGAGGCGGAATCTGAGAAGGTTACTCTTCTGGCCAACATGGCCGCCTGCGATCTAAAGAAAGGTCGGTTCAGAGAGGCGGAGATAAGGTGCACAAGAGCTTTGGAAAAGGAGCCAAGTCATCTTAAGGCTCTTTACCGGAGGGCCGTGGCCAGAGCTGGCATGGCCGACTGGAAAGGGGCCAAGGTGGACTTTGGGGAGGTGCTAAAACTAGATCCGGGGAATACCGGAGCTAGAAAGGAAATGGGGCGAGTACGGGAGAGGGAGAGAGAAGAGGAGGCCAGAATAGGAAAGGCACTGGGGAAGATGTTTCTCTAGGGACACTGATTCCATACTTTGTGCCAAATGGTGGAAGATCTTCTACAAGTGAGAGGCAGAAGGAAGGAGGCTCAGAGAAGATGTTCCACCATATCCTCCCAGCCTCTGAAGTGGGAGACCAAAATGAGAATTGCAGAAGATCTTCCCACTTTAGAGGCTGGAAGGAAATGGTGGAAGCTAAAAAAGGAGGCTTGAAGAAGATCTTCCACCATTTCCTTCTAGACTCTGAAGTGGGAGAGGAAAAGGATGATTGGAGAAGATATTCCACCATTGCCTTCCAGCCTCTAAAGTGGGAAGCAAAAAGAAGGTGGCTTATAGAACATCTTCCACCATTGCCTTCTAGACTCTGAAATGGGAAGCAGAAAGAAGGAGGCTTGGAGAAGAACTCTCACCATTTTCTTCCAGGCTCTGTAGGGGTGGGCAGTCTTACTCCAGAAGTTGCATGGTCAATGCCTAAAACCTGTTAATATATATTAATAAACCTGAAACTTGATTATTATCTCCGTTCTCTTGTTGTAATCAAGCAAAACTAGAAATCAAATACCCATATTCACTAAATAATATTTTCTAGAATTCAGTTTTATGTTCACATGGTTTTAGGGGGTTGAGACCAGGGTTGATAAGCTGGCATCTAACAGCTATGGCTGTATCTAGTCATGGAACTTCTAGATTGGTATAGGGTAATACAGAATCTGAGACCCTAGAACTGGTATAAACATAATACACAGTTGTGTACCCATATAGATGATGCAGGGATAATACAGAATTCGGAACCTCTAGATCGTGATAATATGGAATCTGGAAGCTCTAGAACTGGGATAGGGATCCATTCTGGGACAGCAAGAGCTGGGATAGGGGTAAAATTGGGGACATACCGATTTGGGCTAGGTAGGGGCAATACAGAATTTATCTAGAGCTAAGACAGGGCTACTATGGAATCTCTAGAAGTGGGATAAATGTAATACAGAGCTTGGTGCTACTATGGAGAATAGAGAACACAAGTGGGTACTTTAGAAAATCAAACTTTAATGAAAACTGGACAGCGACGATTAAAAAGGGAACTTAAAAACAAAAACACAAAGTCCTTTGTTAGCTGCTGCAATTCTTTTCGCCACTTATAAATTAGTGAAGTTGTCAGCTTAAAGTAATTATTGTTGTAGGGCACTATTTGAACTATAGCCACATTGTAAATCTAAAAGATTCCAAATTCACATGTAATCATAATCTAATGTATCCTATATGCAGAATACCAACATAATTTTAACAGTAAACCCTTCTGTAGGTGTATTATGTATAATAGGACCTAACGTGGTCTATCGAAGACCCTACAAATAATAAGGTCGTCGTCTGCAATTTACATGCAGTTTGCAATTAACATGTGGTAATATAAGTGGGGTATTCAATTAGGACACACCAATGTGTGCGATTCTCCCCAAGGTTCTTATTCCTTACTTTTCCTTTTTCCCCCACACTTGCTCCACTAGAGTATGCTTAGTTATATTTAGTTTGCAGTGGCTAGTGCCCTACCTATCACCCGGCGTAGCGTGACGTCATGACGCCGAGATACTGAATATCTTAACAGGGGGATAGGTAGGGCACTAGCCATTGCAAACTAAATATAACTAAGCATACTCTAGTGGAGCAAGTGTGGGGAAAAGGGAAAAGTAAAAATGCAGAATATGGGTCATCTAGACCTGGGAAAGGGTTACTACAGCATTTGGAAGCAATGCAGCTTGGATAAGGGTAATACAAAATCTGGGACATCTAGAGCTGGGTTAGGACCAATCCAGAATCCAGAATGTCTAAGCTTGGACGAGATAATACAGAGCCTGGACAGGGGCAATAATCTGATAATTCTAGATGCTACTTTACACAAGTAGATTGGTATTAATAAGGAGTCCGGCACATCTAGAGCTGAAATGATGTGGTAATAGAGTCCAGAGAATTGAATTAGGTAATAAAAATTCTTGATCTCCTAGAGCTGACATGGTGTGATCTCCAATCTGGATCCTCCAGATCTGGTAAATGGGTAATAAAGAATATGGTGGATTTGGAGCTGTATTTGGGGAATAACCTCGCAATTCTAGAGATTGCTCTGGACATCTAGATCTGAGAAACGGGATAATGGCGAATTGGGGGCCTCTAGAGCTGAGCTTATAGTAATCATCTAGCAGTTCCAGATACTGATCTAGAGCTGGTTAAAGCTATATTCACTAATTAATTCTTAAGTTACTCTAAAATCATACCCACCGACTCTAGACCTTGATGGCCGTTACTTTCTAGATATCTCATCTGTGGCTCAATCATTCATGTGCTCTGGAAAATCCTGACAATCTGAATCCAGATAATAACAAGTATTTTCTTTATTACATGTAATTTCTATGTTATTATTTATATCATGTTATTCCTATGTTATTCTCTTCTCTATTCCAGATCTTATGGAGTAGATTTATTAATGAAATATAATGTAAATGCATTATTAATCACATCATATAATAAACACGTTGCTGTTTTTTTTTTTTTTCTAGACTTTAATTTCGGCCAAAAGCCTGGTGTGGTATCCAGGCAACTAAAGCACTAGTATGTATTGCAATGAGAGGACTACAGCTCCCAGCAACCTTCACTTATCATATTCTGCGCATGTGCACGATAACAAGGCATGCCGGGAAAGCTGTCAAGGATGACTCATATTATTACTGAGGTTAGCCAATCCGCAGGCTTTATAAAAGTATGCATTATTTGCTTGTGGTCCACAGCAATACATGTATCCGATAGGTCTATCTGAGCGTCAATCAATCGAATCATGCATCCTCGTTGGCTAGAATCTCAAAATATCCGCCCCATGCCTCTGACCGGCTGTAGATTGTGTAGGCGGAACAATCTTCCCCCCTCCACGATTGGCTGAGTCTTTCCATCTGCGCTCTGTGATTGGTCGCGCTCTTCCGCCTCTGTATTGCAGCTTACATCCTCTTCCTGATCCCGCACGTCTCGGGTATATCTCCGGTTATGCCTCGTGCCTTCCCGTTACGGGTCCTGACGTCACTATCCTGCAATTAACCAGTCCTGTGTACACTGTGACGTCATACCGTTTAATTTTATACCAGGTGACGCCATACTGTGATACAAACGGGTTTATATCCCCATCATGACGTTATACATCGGAAAAATAATATTTAGTGACATAATAATGACTTATTTTTATGAATTTGGGATGCAATGACATCACAGTTGCCGTATGACGTCAGAATACAATATATTTTAGTCATAACTTTGACCTTTTCCATGTTTAGCATCATCAAGGCCTGTTCCCTTTCCCACTTACTCTTGGCAAGTTAATCTCACTCGCCCCGTACCATGATCCCTAAATATTTGGGGCGCTGCGTTATTTAATTCAGTATCTGATTCTGAAATCTTCCAACAGGTACCAGAGGTCAAAGGTCAGAGCATCACGATAAATCGGAGAGGTCACGGGTCGCCATGGCAACGGAATTGATGCTGAGCGACCTGGATACCAAATTCTGTGCCGATAATCTGCTTACCAGCGAGGACTGGGGTATAAAGTTATATTTACACATGATACATGCTTATAGATTTATGTATATGCTTATTGTATATATATATATATATACCCTGCCATCTATACCACCGGCCACTCTGTATCCTGCCATCTCTACCACCGGCCCCTCTTTATCCTGCCATCTCTACCACCGGCCCCTCTGTATCCTGCCATCTCTACCACCGGCCCCTCTTTATCCTGCCATCTCTATCCCTGGTCCCTCTGTATCCTGCCATCTCTATCCCTGGTCCCTCTGTATCCTGCCATCTCTGCCCCTGGTCCCTCTGTATCCCGCCATCTCTACCCCTGGCCCCTCTGTACACTGCCATCTCTACCCCTGATCCCTCTGTATCCTGCCATCTCTATCCCTGGCCCCTCTGTATCCTGCCATCTCTATCCCTGGTCTCTCTGTATCCTGCCATCTCTACCCCTGGTCCCTCTGTATCCTGCCATCTCTATCCCTGGTCCCTCTGTATCCTGCCATCTCTACCCCTGGTCTCTCTGTATCCTGCCATCTCTATCCCTGGTCCCTCTGTATCCTGCCATCTCTATCCCTGGTCCCTCTGTATCCTGCCATCTCTATCCCTGGTCCCTCTGCATCCTGCCATCTCTACCCCTGGTCCCTCTGTATCCTGCCATCTCTACCCCTGGTCCCTCTGTATCCTGCCATCTCTACCCCTGGTCTCTCTGTATCCTGCCATCTCTACTCCTGGTCCCTCTGTATCCTGCCATCTCTATCCCTGGCCCCTCTGTATCCTGCCATCTCTACCCCTGGCCCCTCTGTATCCTGCCATCTCTACCCCTGGCCCCTCTGTATCCTGCCATCTCTATCCCTGGCCCCTCTGTATCCTGCCATCTCTACCCCTGGTCCCTCTGTATCCCGCCATCTCTATCCCTGGTCCCTCTGTATCCTGCCATCTCTATCCCTGGTCCCTCTGTATCCTGCCATCTCTATCCCTGGTCCCTCTGTATCCTGCCATCTCTATCCCTGGTCCCTCTGTATCCTGCCATCTCTATCCCTGGTCCCTCTGTATCCTGCCATCTCTATCCCTGGTCCCTCTGTATCCTGCCATCTCTATCCCTGGTCCCTCTGTATCCTGCCATCTCTATCCCTGGTCTCTCTGTATCCTGCCATCTCTACCCCTGGTCCCTCTGTATCCCGCCATCTCTATCCCTGGCCCCTCTGTATCCTGCCATCTCTATCCCTGGTCCCTCTGTATCCTGCCATCTCTACACCTGGTCCCTCTGTATCCTGCCATCTCTATCCCTGGTCTCTCTGTATCCTGCCATCTCTATCCCTGGTCCCTCTGTATCCTGCCATCTCTATCCCTGGTCCCTCTGTATCCTGCCATCTCTATCCCTGGTCCCTCTGTATCCGGTCATCTCTATCCCTGGTCCATCTGTAT
Organism: Discoglossus pictus; assembly: GCA_027410445.1. Taxonomy (NCBI): domain Eukaryota; kingdom Metazoa; phylum Chordata; class Amphibia; order Anura; family Alytidae; genus Discoglossus; species Discoglossus pictus. The sequence continues at coordinate 65,783,835 of CM050170.1, forward strand.
CTGGCCATCTCTATCCCTGGCCCCTCTGTATCCTGCCATCTCTATCCCTGGCCCCTCTGTATCCTGCCATCTCTATCCCTGGCCCCTTTGTATCCTGCCATCTCTATCCCTGGTCCCTCTGTGTCCTGCCATCTCTATCCCTGGTCCCTCTGTGTCCTGCCATCTCTACCCCTGGTCCCTCTGTATCCTGCCATCTCTACCCCTGGTCTCTCTGTATCCTGCCATCTCTATCCCTGGTCCCTCTGTATCCTGCCATCTCTACCCCTGGTCTCTCTGTATCCTGCCATCTCTATCCCTGGTCCCTCTGTATCCTGCCATCTCTACCCCTGGTCCCTCTGTATCCTGCCATCTCTATCCCTGGTCCCTCTGTATCCTGCCATCTCTACCCCTGGTCCCTCTGTATGCTGCCATCTCTACCCCTGGCCCCTCTGTATCCTGCCATCTCTATCCCTGGTCCCTCTGTATCCTGCCATCTCTATCCCTGGTCCCTCTGTATCCTGCCATCTCTATCCCTGGTCCCTCTGTATCCTGCCATCTCTATCCCTGGTCCCTCTGTATCCTGCCATCTCTACCCCTGGTCTCTCTGTATCCTGCCATCTCTATCCCTGGTCCCTCTGTATCCTGCCATCTCTATCCCTGGTCTCTCTGTATCCTGCCATCTCTATCCCTGGTCCCTCTGTATCCTGCCATCTCTACCCCTGGTCCCTCTGTATCCTGCCATCTCTACCCCTGGCCCCTCTGTATCCTGCCATCTCTATCCCTGGTCCCTCTGTATCCTGCCATCTCTATCCCTGGTCCCTCTGTATCCTGCCATCTCTATCCCTGGTCCCTCTGTATCCTGCCATCTCTATCCCTGGTCCCTCTGTATCCTGCCATCTCTATCCCTGGTCCCTCTGTATCCTGCCATCTCTACCCCTGGTCCCTCTGTATCCTGCTATCTCTATCCCTGGTCCCTCTGTATCCTGCCATCTCTACCCCTGGTCCCTCTGTATCCTGCCATCTCTACCCCTGGCCCCTCTGTATCCTGCCATCTCTATCCCTGGTCCCTCTGTATCCTGCCATCTCTATCCCTGGTCCCTCTGTATCCTGCCATCTCTATCCCTGGTCCCTCTGTATCCTGCCATCTCTATCCCTGGTCCCTCTGTATCCTGCCATCTCTATCCCTGGTCCCTCTGTATCCTGCCATCTCTACCCCTGGTCTCTCTGTATCCTGCCATCTCTATCCCTGGTCCCTCTGTATCCTGCCATCTCTACCCCTGGTCTCTCTGTATCCTGCCATCTCTATCCCTGGTCCCTCTGTATCCTGCCATCTCTAACCCTGGTCCATCTGTATCCTGCCATCTCTATCCCTGGTCTCTCTGTATCCTGCCATCTCTATCCCTGGTCCCTCTGTATCCTGCCATCTCTACCCCTGGTCTCTCTGTATCCTGCCATCTCTATCCCTGGTCCATCTGTATCCTGCCATCTCTACCCCTGGTCTCTCTGTATCCTGCCATCTCTACCCCTGGTCCCTCTGTATCCTGTCATCTCTATCCCTGGTCCCTCTGTACCCTGCCATCTCTATCCCTGGTCTCTCTGTATCCTGCCATCTCTACCCCCGGTCCCTCTGTATCCTGCCATCTCTATCCCTGGTCCCTCTGTATCCTGTCATCTCTATCCCTGGTCCCTCTGTATCCTGCCATCTCTACCCCTGGTCTCTCTGTATCCTGCCATCTCTATCCCTGGAATCTCTGTATCCTGCCATCTCTATCCCTGGTCCCTCTGTATCCTGCCATCTCTACCCCTGGTCTCTCTGTATCCTGCCATCTCTATCCCTGGTCCCTCTGTATCCTGCCATCTCTACCCCTGGTCTCTCTGTATCCTGCCATCTCTATCCCTGGTCCCTCTGTATCCTGCCATCTCTACCCCTGGTCCCTCTGTATCCTGCCATCTCTATTCCTGGTCTCTCTGTATCCTGCCATCTCTATCCCTGGTCCCTCTGTATCCTGCCATCTCTACCCCTGGTCCCTCTGTATCCTGCCATCTCTATCCCTGGTCTCTCTGTATCCTGCCATCTCTATCCCTGGTCCCTCTGTTTCCTGCCATCTCTATCCCTGGTCCCTCTGTATCCTGCCATCTCTATCCCTGGTCCCTCTGTATCCTGCCATCTCTACCCCTGGCCCCTCTGTATCCTGCCATCTCTATCCCTGGTCTCTCTGTATCCTGCCATCTCTACCCCTGGTCCCTCTGTATCCTGCCATTTCTATCCCTGGTCCCTCTGTATCCTGCCATCTCTATCCCTGGTCCCTCTGTATCCTGCCATCTCTATCCCTGGTCCCTCTGTATCCTGCCATCTCTACACCTGGTCCCTCTGTATCCTGCCATCTCTATCCCTGGTCTCTCTGTATCCTGCCATCTCTATCCCTGGTCCCTCTGTATCCTGCCATCTCTACCCCTGGTCCCTCTGTATCCTGCCATCTCTATTCCTGGTCTCTCTGTATCCTGCCATCTCTATCCCTGGTCCCTCTGTATCCTGCCATCTCTACCCCTGGTCCCTCTGTATCCTGCCATCTCTATCCCTGGTCTCTCTGTATCCTGCCATCTCTATCCCTGGCCCGTCTGTATCCTGCCATCTCTATCCCTGGTCCCTCTGTATCCTGCCATCTCTATCCCTGGTCCCTCTGTATCCTGCCATCTCTACCCCTGGCCCCTCTGTATCCTGCCATCTCTATCCCTGGTCTCTCTGTATCCTGCCATCTCTACCCCTGGTCCCTCTGTATCCTGCCATTTCTATCCCTGGTCCCTCTGTATCCTGCCATCTCTATCCCTGGTCCCTCTGTATCCTGCCATCTCTATCCCTGGTCCCTCTGTATCCTGCCATCTCTATCCCTGGTCCCTCTGTATCCTGCCATCTCTACACCTGGTCCCTCTGTATCCTGCCATCTCTATCCCTGGTCTCTCTGTATCCTGCCATCTCTATCCCTGGTCTCTCTGTATCCTGCCATCTCTACCTCTGGTCCCTCTGTATCCGGTCATCTCTATCCCTGGTCCATCTGTATCCCGCCATCTCTATCCCTGGTCCCTCTGTATCCTGCCATCTCTACCCCTGGCCCCTCTGTATCCTGCCATCTCTATCCCTGGTCTCTCTGTATCCTGCCATCTCTACCCCTGGTCCCTCTGTATCCTGCCATTTCTATCCCTGGTCCCTCTGTATCCTGCCATCTCTATCCCTGGTCCCTCTGTATCCTGCCATCTCTATCCCTGGTCCCTCTGTATCCTGCCATCTCTACACCTGGTCCCTCTGTATCCTGCCATCTCTATCCCTGGTCTCTCTGTATCCTGCCATCTCTATCCCTGGTCTCTCTGTATCCGGTCATCTCTATCTCTGGTCCCTCTGTATCCTGCCATCTCTATCCCTGGTCCCTCTGTGTCCTGCCATCTCTATCCCTGGTCCCTCTGTATCCTGCCATCTCTATCCCTGGTCCCTCTGTATCCTGCCATCTCTATCCCTGGTCCCTCTGTGTCCTGCCATCTCTATCCCTGGTCCCTCTGTATCCTGCCATCTCTACCCCTGGTCCCTCTGTATCCTGCCATCTCTACCCCTGGTTCCTCTGTATCCTGCCATCTCTATCCCTGGTCCCTCTGTATCCTGCCATCTCTATCCCTGGTCCCTCTGTATCCTGCCATCTCTACCCCTGGTCCCTCTGTATCCTGCCATCTCTACCCCTGGTCCCTCTGTATCCTGCCATTTCTATCCCTGGTCCCTCTGTATCCTGCCATTTCTATCCCTGGTCCCTCTGTATCCTGCCATCTCTACCCCTGGTCCCTCTGTATCCTGCCATCTCTATCCCTGGTCCCTCTGTATCCTGCCATCTCTATCCCTGGTCCCTCTGTATCCTGCCATCTCTACACCTGATCCCTCTGTATCCTGCCATCTCTATCCCTGGTCTCTCTGTATCCTGCCATCTCTATCCCTGGTCCCTCTGTATCCTGCCATCTCTATCCCTGGTCTCTCTGTATCCTGCCATTTCTATCCCTGGTCCCTCTGTATCCTGCCATCTCTACCCCTGGTCCCTCTGTATCCTGCCATCTCTACCCCTGGTTCCTCTGTATCCTGCCATCTCTATCCCTGGTCCCTCTGTATCCTGCCATCTCTATCCCTGGTCCCTCTGTATCCTGCCATCTCTACCCCTGGTCCCTCTGTATCCTGCCATCTCTACCCCTGGTCCCTCTGTATCCTGCCATCTCTATCCCTGGTCCCTCTGTATCCTGCCATTTCTATCCCTGGTCCCTCTGTATCCTGCCATCTCTATCCCTGGTCCCTCTGTATCCTGCCATCTCTACACCTGGTCCCTCTGTATCCTGCCATCTCTATCCCTGGTCTCTCTGTATCCTGCCATCTCTATCCCTGGTCCATCTGTATCCTGCCATTTCTATCCCTGGTCCCTCTGTATCCTGCCATTTCTATCCCTGGTCCCTCTGTATCCTGCCATCTCTACCCCTGGTCCCTCTGTATCCTGCCATCTCTATCCCTGGTCCCTCTGTATCCTGCCATCTCTACCCCTGGTTCCTCTGTATCCTGCCATTTCTATCCCTGGTCCCTCTGTATCCTGCCATCTCTACCCCTGGTCCCTCTGTATCCTGCCATCTCTACCCCTGGTTCCTCTGTATCCTGCCATCTCTACCCCTGGTTCCTCTGTATCCTGCCATCTCTATCCCTGGTCCCTCTGTATCCTGCCATCTCTATCCCTGGTCTCTCTGTATCCTGCCATCTCTATCCCTGGTCTCTCTGTATCCTGCCATCTCTATCCCTGGTCTCTCTGTATCCTGCCATCTCTACCTCTGGTCCCTCTGTATCCGGTCATCTCTATCCCTGGCCCCTCTGTATCCTGCCATCTCTACCCCTGGTCCCTCTGTATCCTGCCATCTCTATCCCTGGTCCCTCTGTATCCTGCCATCTCTATCCCTGGTCCCTCTGTATCTTGCCATCTCTATCCCTGGTCCCTCTGTATCCTGCCATCTCTATCCCTGGTCTCTCTGTATCCTGCCATTTCTATCCCTGGTCCCTCTGTATCCTGCCATCTCTACCCCTGGTCCCTCTGTATCCTGCCATCTCTACCCCTGGTTCCTCTGTATCCTGCCATCTCTATCCCTGGTCCCTCTGTATCCTGCCATCTCTATCCCTGGTCCCTCTGTATCCTGCCATCTCTACCCCTGGTCCCTCTGTATCCTGCCATCTCTACCCCTGGTCCCTCTGTATCCTGCCATTTCTATCCCTGGTCCCTCTGTATCCTGCCATTTCTATCCCTGGTCCCTCTGTATCCTGCCATCTCTATCCCTGGTCCCTCTGTATCCTGCCATCTCTACACCTGGTCCCTCTGTATCCTGCCATCTCTATCCCTGGTCTCTCTGTATCCTGCCATCTCTATCCCTGGTCCCTCTGTATCCTGCCATCTCTATCCCTGGTCTCTCTGTATCCTGCCATCTCTATCCCTGGTCCCTCTGTATCCTGCCATCTCTACCCCTGGTCCCTCTGTATCCTGCCATCTCTATCCCTGGTCCCTCTGTTTCCTGCCATCTCTATCCCTGGTCTCTCTGTATCCTGCCATCTCTACCCCTGGTCCCTCTGTATCCTGCCATCTCTACCCCTGGTCCCTCTGTATCCTGCCATCTCTACCCCTGGTCCCTCTGTATCCTGCCATCTCTATCCCTGGTCCCTCTGTATCCTGCCATCTCTATCCCTGGTCCCTCTGTATCCTGCCATCTCTACACCTGGTCCCTCTGTATCCTGCCATCTCTATCCCTGGTCTCTCTGTATCCTGCCATCTCTATCCCTGGTCTCTCTGTATCCTGCCATCTCTACCTCTGATCCCTCTGTATCCTGCCATCTCTATCCCTGGCCCCTCTGTATCCTGCCATCTCTATCCCTGGTCCCTCTGTATCCTGCCATCTCTATCCCTGGTCCATCTGTATCCTGCCATCTCTATCCCTGGTCCCTCTGTATCCTGCCATTTCTATCCCTGGTCCCTCTGTATCCTGCCATCTCTACCCCTGGTCCCTCTGTATCCTGCCATCTCTATCCCTGGTCCCTCTGTATCCTGCCATCTCTACCCCTGGTTCCTCTGTATCCTGCCATTTCTATCCCTGGTCCCTCTGTATCCTGCCATCTCTACCCCTGGTCCCTCTGTATCCTGCCATCTCTACCCCTGGTTCCTCTGTATCCTGCCATCTCTACCCCTGGTTCCTCTGTATCCTGCCATCTCTATCCCTGGTCCCTCTGTATCCTGCCATCTCTACACCTGGTCCCTCTGTATCCTGCCATCTCTATCCCTGGTCTCTCTGTATCCTGCCATCTCTATCCCTGGTCTCTCTGTATCCTGCCATCTCTACCTCTGGTCCCTCTGTATCCGGTCATCTCTATCCCTGGCCCCTCTGTATCCTGCCATCTCTACCCCTGGTCCCTCTGTATCCTGCCATCTCTATCCCTGGTCCCTCTGTATCCTGCCATCTCTACCCCTGGTCCCTCTGTATCCTGCCATCTCTATCCCTGGTCCCTCTGTATCCTGCCATCTCTATCCCTGGTCTCTCTGTATCCTGCCATCTCTATCCCTGGCCCCTCTGTATCCTGCCATTTCTATCCCTGGTCCCTCTGTATCCTGCCATCTCTACCCCTGGTCCCTCTGTATCCGGCCATCTCTACCCCTGGTCCCTCTGTATCCTGCCATCTCTACCCCTGGTCCCTCTGTATCCTGCCATCTCTACCCCTGGTCCCTCTGTATCCTGCCATCTCTACCCCTGGTCCCTCTGTATTCTGCCATCTCTACCCCTGGTCTCTCTGTTTCCTGCCATCTCTATCCCTAGTCCCTCTGTGTCCTGCCATCTCTATCCTCTTTCCCTCTGTATCCTGCCATCTCTACCCCTGGTCCCTCTGTATCCTGCCATTTCTATCCCTGGTCCCTCTGTATCCTGCCATCTCTACCCCTGGTCCCTCTGTATCCTGCCATCTCTATCCCTGGTCCCTCTGTATCCTGCCATCTCTACCCCTGGTCCCTCTGTATCCTGCCATCTCTACCCCTGGTCCCTCTGTATCCTGCCATTTCTACCCCTGGTCCCTCTGTATCCTGCCATCTCTACCCCTGGTCCCTCTGTATCCTGCCATCTCTACCCCTGGTCCCTCTGTATCCTGCCATCTCTACCCCTGGTTCCTCTGTATCCTGCCATCTCTATCCCTGGTCCCTCTGTATCCTGCCATCTCTATCCCTGGTCCCTCTGTATCCTGCCATCTCTATCCCTGGTCCCTCTGTATCCTGCCATCTCTATCCCTGGTCCCTCTGTATCCTGCCATCTCTATCCCTGGTCTCTCTGTATCCTGCCATCTCTACCCCTGGTCCCTCTGTATCCTGCCATCTCTATCCCTGGTCCCTCTGTATCCTGCCATCTCTATCCCTGGTCCCTCTGTATCCTGCCATCTCTACCCCTGGTCCCTCTGTATCCTGCCATCTCTACCCCTGGTCCCTCTGTATCCTGCCATCCCTACCCCAGGTCCCTCTGTATCCTGCCATCTCTATCCCTGGTCCCTCTGTATCCTGCCATCTCTACCCCTGGTCTCTCTGTATCCTGCCATCTCTACCCCTGGTCCCTCTGTATCCTGCCATCTCTACCCCTGGTCTCTCTGTATCCTGCCATCTCTACCCCTGGTCTCTCTGTATCCTGCCATCTCTATCCCTGGTCCCTCTGTATCCTGCCATCTCTACCCCTGGTCTCTCTGTATCCTGCCATCCCTACCCCAGGTCCCTCTGTATCCTGCCATCTCTATCCCTGGTCCCTCTGTATCCTGCCATCTCTACCCCTGGTCTCTCTGTATCCTGCCATCTCTACCCCTGGTCCCTCTGTATCCTGCCATCTCTACCCCTGGTCTCTCTGTATCCTGCCATCTCTACCCCTGGTCTCTCTGTATCCTGCCATCTCTATCCCTGGTCCCTCTGTATCCTGCCATCTCTACCCCTGGCCCCTCTGTATCCTGCCATCTCTACCCCTGGTCCCTCTGTATCCTGCCATCTCTATCCTTGGTCCCTCTGTATCCTGCCATCTCTATCCCTGGTCCCTCTGTATCCTGCCATCTCTACCCCTGGTCCCTCTGTATCCTGCCATCTCTACCCCTGGTCCATCTGTATCCTGCCATCTCTATCCCTGGTCCCTCTGTATCCTGCCATCTCTATCCCTGGTCCCTCTGTATCCTGCCATCTCTATCCCTGGTCCCTCTGTATCCTGCCATCTCTACCCCTGGTCCCTCTGTATCCTGCCATCTCTACCCCTGGTCCCTCTGTATCCTGCCATCTCTATCCCTGGTCCCTCTGTATCCTGCCATCTCTATCCCTGGTCTCTCTGTATCCTGCCATCTCTACCCCTGGTCCCTCTGTATCCTGCCATCTCTATCCCTGGTCCCTCTGTATCCTGCCATCTCTATCCCTGGTCCCTCTGTATCCTGCCATCTCTACCCCTGGTCCCTCTGTATCCTGCCATCTCTACCCCTGGTCCCTCTGTATCCTGCCATCCCTACCCCAGGTCCCTCTGTATCCTGCCATCTCTATCCCTGGTCCCTCTGTATCCTGCCATCTCTACCCCTGGTCTCTCTGTATCCTGCCATCTCTACCCCTGGTCCCTCTGTATCCTGCCATCTCTACCCCTGGTCTCTCTGTATCCTGCCATCTCTACCCCTGGTCTCTCTGTATCCTGCCATCTCTATCCCTGGTCCCTCTGTATCCTGCCATCTCTACCCCTGGTCTCTCTGTATCCTGCCATCTCTACCCCTGGTCCCTCTGTATCCTGCCATCTCTATCCTTGGTCCCTCTGTATCCTGCCATCTCTATCCCTGGTCCCTCTGTATCCTGCCATCTCTACCCCTGGTCCCTCTGTATCCTGCCATCTCTACCCCTGGTCCATCTGTATCCTGCCATCTCTATCCCTGGTCCCTCTGTATCCTGCCATCTCTATCCCTGGTCCCTCTGTATCCTGCCATCTCTATCCCTGGTCCCTCTGTATCCTGCCATCTCTACCCCTGGTCCCTCTGTATCCTGCCATCTCTACCCCTGGTCCCTCTGTATCCTGCCATCTCTATCCCTGGTCCCTCTGTATCCTGCCATCTCTATCCCTGGTCCCTCTGTATCCTGCCATCTCTATCCCCTGGTCCCTCTGTATCCTGCCACCTCTACCATGGCTTACATCACCAGTGCCCATCCCCACTCTCTTGCACTGTCTCTGTTGATGTACATTGTTCTCTACCTCTCTCAGACACAGGACTGTACAGTTACCTGGATGAGGCAGACGAAGGAGCCGAACTGTTTACTTCTGGGTTCAGCCACTACCCACTACACTTGGTAAATTACTCCTCCCATTGTTTCTCTTTTTCTCTCTGTGCTTCTCTGTTTCTCTTCTCCTTATTCCTTCTTTCTTTCTCTCTCTTTCTCTTTCTCCCTTTTTTGTCTTTCACTTTCTCCCTTTTTTCTATTTCTCCCTGTTTCTGTCTCTCTTTCTCTGACTCTGCGCTTCTCTGTCTCTCTTCTCCTTATTCTTTATCTTTCTTTCACTCTCTCTCTCTCTGTCTCTCTCTATCTATCTATATATATATATATATTATTTATTTATTGTTTTCTCTTTACCTCTCTCTTTCACTATCTCAATTTCTCTATTTTGCTCTTTCTTTTGCTCTCTCTTTTTCTGTCTCTCTTTCTCTCTCATCTACCCTGTCTTTCTTTCTCTTCCTTTATCTCCCTTCTTTCTTTCTCATCTTTATTTTCTCTCGTTCTCTTGCCCTATTCCCCTTGTTTTCCTTCTATTACACCCTTTCCTTCTCTTATAATAACCCCACTCCTTCTCTCTGCAGTATGAGAGCCAAATGGATGTTGAGTCCTATTCCTGGGATGAAATATCCAGCAAGAACCTCTCAGGTCTGTATATTACTATTTACATTTTGTCTTTCTTTAATTATCTAACAAATCCTCCTCCGCCCACCCTCCCTCAACTGATAGATAGAAATACTCCCCTTATGCTGCAACTGTCAGGAAGTAATGATTGAACAAGATCGAGTCTGTTATCCATAGAGTTTTACAAAATGCTGATAGTCTCTAAAAATGTTTAGTTTTTACATACTTCACAAACATGTGCCATTTTTTTGTGTTAAAAAATCTTTTTTTTATTTATTTTTTAGATCTTCTGGTGAAGACTGAGCCAGTGTCTCCTTTTTCTTCCTCCTCCTGTGATTCCTCTTCTTCCTGTGATGCCCTCTATACGGTGATAACACAGCTGTTGTATATTACAGATTGTCTTGGGCACCCTTAAATATATGGCAGCTTGTCCCATATATGATTATCTGATTCAGGTGCCCACGAGTACATGCCTACATGTCTATCCTTGATGCCAATAAGTACATGGCCAGCTGTCCCGGGTACCAACAAATATAATGAAATCTGTCCATGGCGCCCATAGATACATGGTGGTCTGCCCCAGATCCCATAAATACATGGTGGTCTGCCCCAGATCCCATAATCCCATAAATACATGGTGGTCTGCCCCAGATCCCATAAAAACATGGTGGTCTGCCCCAGATCCCATAAATACATGGTGGTCTGCCCCAGCTCCCATAAATACATGGTGGTCTGCCCCAGATCCCATAAATACATAGTGGTCTGCCCCAGATCCCATAAATACATGGTGGTCTGCCCCAGATCCCATAAATACATGGTGATCTGCCCTAGGCCCCATAAATACATGGTGGTCTGCCCCAGATCCCATAAATACATGGTGATCTGCCCCAGATCCCATAAATACATCGTGGTCTGCCCCAGATCCCATAAATACAGGGTGGTCTGCCCCAGATCCCATAAATACATGGTGGTCTGCCCCAGATCCCATAAATACATGGTGATCTGCCCCAGGCCCCATAAATACATTGTGGTCTGCCCCAGATCCCATAAATACATGGTGGTCTGCCCCAGGCCCCATAAATACATCGTGGTCTGCCCCAGATCCCATAAATACATGGTGGTCTGCCCCAGATCCCATAAATGCCCGGCCGCCTGCCCCGGGCCCCAGAAATGCATGACTGTCCCAGACACCCTAAAAATATGGTCATGTGTCCCAGGCCAGATAAATTCAGGGCTGTTTGTCCCAGGCCCCTTAAATACGTGGCCAAATTTGCAAGGCAACACTGTCCTGGGTGCCCACAAGGTCACAGCCACCTGTCTTACTAATAAACAAAATCTCTCTCTCACAGCAATCCCTTGGAGAGACAGGGACCTCTGTGAAAGTTGAACTCCCCTCATCATCCCCGTGTCAGAATCTGGACCCCCCTCTCACACCTTGCAGTGCTCTGCAGATAACTCTTCTCCCAGTACCCCCTGCACCAGGTGAGTCAGTCAGGTCTATTATAGACCCCCCCCACTTTTCTGAAGGGGCTTCTTGTCTACTTATTGTTTGTAAACAGACAGTTTCATACTGCATGAGACCCAAGTAGTGATAACCCCTCCTATTTGTAACATGTCAGCCCTCATGAGAGAGAACAGGAAGAAAGGAGAAGATTCTAGAAAATTACATTTTGTCTCTACAGTCTACTACTACTCTCTGTCTCTTATCTTTATCTCTAGCTCTTCTGTTGTATTATAATCTGTCTCTTACACTTCTTCTCTCCTCTCCCATCCAGCTCAGTCCAGTTGTCTCTCCAAGTCCAACACCGTTGTGTCTAAGAAGCCGGCCTTACAGCCCAGACCTGCCCCTGGGGACAAACCAAACCAACCCCACAACAGCACTACCCCCCACACCATCATCTTGCACCCTGTGACCAGCGTGTCTCCTCCTGTGCCAGCTCCCACCCTCACAGGTACACCCCACCCTCTAATATGCACTATGTAAATTATTAGATATAAAATTATGTTGTCCTCTATATCAGGGGTGGGCAAGTGCGGTCCTGACCCACCCTGCTCTATATGGGCCTCATTCAAATGCCATTTGGCCAATTGAATAGGGCTCTATATAAGCACATAGCATATTTTTTTACAGAACTTTTTAGTTGGTGAAGACGTTGCTTTTGGATAAAAGTTCACTAACTAAAAACTTCTGTAAAAAAAAAATGCTATGTGCTTATATAGAGCCCTATTCAATTGGCCAAATTGCATTTGAATGAGGCCCTATGTGTCTAAAGTGATCCAGAAATCATTAATTATATAAAATTTCACGTCAATTCATTCAAATTGCCATGTTTGGTACGACTAATGGAAGCCTATTGGTTTAAAAGAACCCCTCCTGATAAAATAGCAGATACAGTTAGCTCAGAAAATAGAAAAAAAAATTAACATGCAATGGACAAGATTCTGCAATACCAAAATGTGCCACTAGGTGTCACTTAATTCTTATCCAAATATTGTATTATGATTTGACTAGCTCACAACTCAGTGAATTGATAATATAATTTAAAAAAATGCATTTTAGAACAGTAAACTTACATTGAAGTTTACAATTTTTACTTTCTTATCCACCCGCTGATATCAAATAGCTGATTATTGCCAGTATTTGCTAATTATGCTCCGGGTGTGTTGCCTTCAGCGTAAACCCATTCGAAAAATGAAAGATTGAGCATGCTCAGATCCCGGGAACTAACTAGGCTGATTAGAGAATATTTAACCATTTATCATGGGACACCAAACAAAGGGATTTTTTTAGCTGACAAATTTTATATGTATTATCCCTGCTGGGAGAACCCAACAACTGCCATATTAAAAGCTGAATGTGATATCTGGTAGGGCGGCATTGCCTCTCTGCCCACAGTAATGTCATAACCTTGTGCCTTTTTGGCCACTGTGAGGGTCGGTGAGGTGAACCGCCCCCTACCGCAGAAATTTCAAAGGAATAGAACCTTGCGCAGCTGCCTTATTGAAAATACATTAACGTTTCTGGGAGAGCACAACAGCGGCCATATTGCCAAGCCATTAATAAAACTGTCACCAAGCCAGCGTCTGGAGCGTGGGAGCCAAATATTCTTCTCAAATATCCCCCAAAAAGTACCAAATGTTCAACAATATAAGCAAGTGGTATATTAATCATCTGTATATCTCGATCCAAAGCAAGGGCCTCCATTTATAAGACCACTTCACCTCTCATGCAGTCATATTTCATTAGTTTATTTAATAAGTAATTGGCAATAATATCAAAATTTAAATTTGAATTTAGTGTTTTACGACTTAATCAGATCTGTTTTTGGAGTGGGGTGGGAGAGGATCTGCCCTAGAGGCTATCTGCCACTTCATCAACACATAAAACCTTTAAGGATGAAAATAAAACAGAAACCTTAATAGCTAAAGTCACATTGACAAATATTAATAAGCAAAAATGACATTAAATATATAGACAGTGCAGGATTGTTTTTTTCCTTGTCTGTCCTGATATGTTACAGTGAGCCTTATGGGTGGCTGTGGCTGAACTCAACACATTGGTTTGTTTTAGTGTTTATTTCCTTCAATTAATATATACATATATGTGTTTGTATATATTTTTTTAATTATTTTTGTTAAATTTATTTATAGAGACAAAATGGAGAGCAAAGGAACTAGTAGTACAATAAGCAATGTAATATTTAAAAGAATACTCACAATAAAAGAATGTGACACGTTTCATCCAAATATCAGACTTCTTCAAGGACCTCTGCAGAAGTCTATTATTCGGATGAAACGCGTCGGATTCCTTTGCTCTCCCATCTCTTTGACTCTATAGGTTTTATACACATGTTGATATCTGGAATTGAAGTACTGGTTCCTCACATCTATATCCTATTCTGGACTTTAGAGACAAGATTAAAGTGGGACTATCTATTTATTTAAGTATTCACTTCCCAGACCTTTATGTTTTATGGCGATTTCCTGCAGTATATATGTTTGAGTGCTGAATCCTGGTATTTTTATGTATGTATATATGTATTCCCTTTTGGATTGCTACCTTGTTGTGGTGAAGGGGCTTGCGTACCTCAATGAAGCTGTGAGCTATACCAAGTATGGTCACCCAAGATGGGCAGGTCATATTAGAGATATCAGACAAATCACACTCCAGTATGTTTGCCGTGAAAACCTTATGGATGAGCACAGCCAGATAAAAGATGTGCCTGGCATGCTGCATCCATAGGGTCACGGAGAGTCATACATGACTAGACAACAACATATATGTCCAGTGAGTGTAGTCTCTTTCTCTCTCTCTGCAGCACCAGCGCCCCCCGTACTGGTGTCCCAGCTCCTGACTGTGCAGAGCGGGGCAACTGCAACCTCACCCGTAAAACCAGAGGCCAAGACCATCATACCGGCCCCTTGCGCTAATAAGAACAGCCCTCCTGAAGTGGACGTGAGTGTAAGGGGTTAATGGAAATTATTTTTTGGAAGGGAGGGATAAATGGAGAGATGCTCTGCAGGGTTGTACTAACAGTTAAGAGACTAACAGGGCAATGTTCTGCAGCCTAAACTCCTAAAGAGACAGCAGCGCATGATCAAGAACCGGGAGTCGGCATGCCAGTCTCGCAGAAAGAAGAAGGAATACGTACTGACTCTGGAGGCGAGACTGCAAGAGACCGAGAGACAGCTGGAGATCGCTCGCAAGGAGAACAGGGAACTGAGAGAGACCGTGCAGCATCTGATGAGAGAGGTGAGAGGAGGATCTATCTATCTATCTATCTATCTATCTATCTATCTATCTATCTATCTATCTATCTATCTATCTAGTTGTCTTTTTTTTCCCAGCTTTTCAGTTTCTCTTTCTCTTTTCTCTCCTACCATTTTTTTTCTTCTTTCTGTATTTGTTTCATCCTTCTACCTCATTATCAGTCTCTCTTCATTTTTACTCTCTTATTCCTTGCTCACATCTTTTACTTTGTATTTTCTCTAATCTTTCTTGTTTTTCTCTCTCTTTCACTCTAGCCTCTCTCTTTCGCTCTAGCCTCTCTCTTTCGCTCTAGCCTCTCTCTTTCGCTCTAGCCTCTCTCTTTCGCTCTAGCCTCTCTCTTTCGCTCTAGCCTCTCTCTTTCGCTCTAGCCTCTCTCTTTCGCTCTAGCCTCTCTCTTTCGCTCTAGCCTCTCTCTTTCGCTCTAGCCTCTCTCTTTCGCTCTAGCCTCTCTCTTTCGCTCTAGCCTCTCTCTTTCGCTCTAGCCTCTCTCTTTCGCTCTAGCCTCTCTCTTTCGCTCTAGCCTCTCTCTTTCGCTCTAGCCTCTCTCTTTCGCTCTAGCCTCTCTCTTTCGCTCTAGCCTCTCTCTTTCGCTCTAGCCTCTCTCTTTCGCTCTAGCCTCTCTCTTTCGCTCTAGCCTCTCTCTTTCGCTCTTGCCTCTCTCTCTCGCTCTCGCTCTCTCTCTCGTTCCCGTTCTCTCTCTCTCGTTCTCTCTCTCTCTCTCTCGTTCTCTCTCTCTCTCTCGTTCTCTCTCTCTCGTTCTCTCTCTCTCTCTCTCGTTCTCTCTCTCTCTCTCGTTCTCTTTCTCTCTCTCTCTTGTTCTCTTTCTCTCTCTCTCTCTCTCGTTCTTTTTATCTTTCTTTCTCTCTCGTTCTCTCTCTCGTTCTCTCTCTCGTTCTCTCTCTCGTTCTCTCTCTCGTTCTCTCTCTCTTTCTCTCTCTCTTTCTCGTTCTCTCTCTCTCATTCTCTCTCTCGTTCCCGTTCTCTCTCTCTCTCGTTCTCTTTCTCTCTCTCTCTCTCGTTCTCTCTCTCTCTCTCGTTCCCGTTCTCTCTCTCTCTCGTTCTCTTTCTCTCTCTCTCGTTCTCTTTCTCTCTCTCGTTCTCTTTCTCTCTCTCGTTCTCTTTCTCTCTCTCTCTCGTTCTCTTTCTCTCTCTCTCGTTCTCTTTCTCTCTCTTTCTCTTGTTCTCTTTCTCTCCTCTCTCTCTCGTTCTCTTTCTCTCTCTCTCGTTCTCTTTCTCTCTCTCTCGTTCTTTCTCTCTCGTTCTCTCTCTCGTTCTTTCTCTCTCGTTCTCTCTCTCTTTCTCGTTCTCGTTCTCGCTCTCTTTCTCTCTCGTTCTCTTTCTCTCTCGTTCTCTTTCTCTCTCGTTCTCTTTCTCTCTCGTTCTCTTTCTATCTCGTTCTCTTTCTCTCTCGTTCTCTTTCTCTCTCGTTCTCTTTCTCTCTCGTTCTCTTTCTCTCTCGTTCTCTTTCTCTCTCGTTCTTTCTCTCTCTTTCTCTCTCTCTCTTTCTCTCTCTCTCTCTCTCGTTCTCTTTCTTTCTCTCTCTCGTTCTCTTTCTCTCTCTCTCTCGTTCTCTTTCTCTCTCTCTCTCGTTCTCTTTCTCTCTCTTTCTCTTGTTCTCTTTCTCTCCTCTCTCTCTCGTTCTCTTTCTCTCTCTCTCGTTCTTTCTCTCTCGTTCTCTCTCTCGTTCTTTCTCTCTCGTTCTCTCTCTCGTTCTTTCTCTCTCGTTCTCTCTCTCTTTCTCGTTCTCGCTCTCTTTCTCGCTCTCTTTCTCTCTCGTTCTCTTTCTCTCTCGTTCTCTTTCTCTCTCGTTCTCTTTCTCTCTCGTTCTTTCTCTCTCGTTCTCTTTCTCTCTCTCTCTCGTTCTCTTTCTTTCTCTTTCTCGTTCTCTTTCTTTCTCTCTCTCGTTCTCTTTCTTTCTCTCTCTCGTTCTCTTTCTTTCTCTCTCTCGTTCTCTCTCTCTCTTTCTCCTCCATTCAGTCTTCCTTCCTTCCTCCCTCCATCCCCTCTCCCTTCCTCCCTCCATCCCCTCTCCCTTCCTCCCTCCATCCCCTCTCCCTTCCTCCCTCCATCCCCTCTCTCATATTTTGATTGTTATTTTTCTCTCCCACAGAACGCCACCTTCCGCGTCTCCTCCGGCAGTAGGAAGGTGGTCTGTGTTATGGTCGTCCTAGTTTTTGTTGCCTTCAATTTTGGGCCCGTTAAGTGAGTAAGATTGATATGACATGTCTTCAAGAAACACCACAACACTTGCCAGACGTTAACACTGTGTATCTCTGCTCAGCCTCTTAAACAGTATACAGGAGGAAACTGTGAAGAGTCCGGAGATTTCCCATCATACTCGTCACCTACTGACCTATCAGAGTGGAGGAAAGTCACATGATCCCCCCGAGGAGAGTTTCTACAGGTCACCACCGGCCACGCCCAGGAGTACGTTCAGGTAAATATCTGCCATAGAGAAAACACAGCTATTATTATTTTGTATATAGCAACACATATTCCATAGCGTTCCATACATGGGATACAGCGATCACAAGAGCTTACGATCTAATCAGTTCTGTATACATCACCTGTACCAGGAGCCAGCCCTAGCATTATCAGGGTTTATATGTTTTCCCTTTCTTACCAAGTGTGACAGAGTCCCTAAACGGGTTATGTGAGCAAAGGGGTCACCCCAAAATCAACCATATAACGCTACCAGCACTAAGGCAATCTAAGGCGTAACAATCTTTGGACTCATTTGGTTACCCAGGTATGTAAATCCTAAACGACAATTTGGTCATAATAGAAAATTGAACACACTATAAAATATCTCTATTCTAACGTGAGGTCCATTACAGGGCATTCAATTTTTATATTATTAAATTATATATTGTTATATACAGTGGATATAAAAAGTCTACACACCCCTGTTAAAATGTCAGGTTTCTGTGCTGTAAAAAAATGAGACAAAGATAAATCATTTCAGAACTTTTTCCACCTTTAATGTGACCTATAAACTGTACAACTCAATTGAAAAACAAACTGAAATCTTTTAGGTAGAGGGAAGAAAAAATATAAAAATAAAATAATATGGTTGCATAAGTATGCACACCCTTAAACTAATACTTTGTTGAAGCACCTTTTGATTTTATTACAGCACTCAGTCTTTTTGGGTATGAGTCTATCAGCATGGCACATTTTGACTTGGCAAGATTTGCCCACTCTTCTTTGCAAAAACACTCCAAATCTGTCACATTGCGAGAGCATCTCCTGTGCACTGCCCTCTTCAGATCACCCCACAGATTTTCAATCGAATGCAGGTCTGGGCTCTGGCCGGGCCATTCCAAAACTTTAATCTTCTTCTGGTGAAGCCATTCCTTTGTTGATTTGGATGTATGCTTTGGGTCGTTGTCATGCTGAAAGATGAAGTTCCTCTTCATGTTCAGCTTTCTAGCAGAAGCCTGAAGGTTTTGTGCCAATATTGAATGGTATTTGGAACTGTTCATAATTCCCTCTATCTTAACTAAGGCCCACGTTCCAGCTGAAGAAAAACAGCCCCAAAGCATGATGCTGCCACCACCATGCTTCACTGTGGGTATGGTGTTCTTTTGGTGATGTGCAGTGTTGTTTTTGCTCCAAACATATCTTTTGGAATTATGGCCAAAAAGTTCAACCTTGGTTTCATCAGACCATAACACCTTTTCCCACATGCTTTTGGGAGACTTCAGATGTGTTTTTGCAAAATGTAGCCTGGCTTGGATGTTTTTCTTTGTAAGAAAAGGCTTTCGTCTTGCCACTCTACCCCATAGCCCAGACATATGAAGAATACGGGAGATTGTTGTCACATGTACCACACAGCCAGTACTTGCCAGATATTCCTGCAGCTCCTTTAATGTTGCTGTAGGCCTCTTGGTAGCCTCCCAGACCTGTTTTCTTCTCGTCTTTTCATCAATTTTGGAGGGAGCTCCAGTTCTTGGTAATGTCACTGTTGTGCCATATTTTCTCCACTTGATGATGACTGTCTTCACTGTGTTCCATGGTATATCTAATGCCTTGGAAATTCTTTTGTACCCTTCTCCTGACTGATACCTTTTAACAATGAGATCCCTCTGATGCTTTGGAAGCTCTCTGTAGACCATGGCTTTTGCTGTGGGATGCGACTAAGAACATTTCAGGAAAGACAAACTAGAGCAGCTGAACTTTATTTGGGGTTAATCAGAGGCACTTTAAATGATGGCAGGTGTATGCTGACTCCTATTTAACACGATTTGGAAGTTATAAGAGGGTGTGCAGACTTATGCAACCACATTATTTTTATTTTTTATTTTTCTTCCCTCCACCTAAAAGATTTCAGTTTGTTTTTCAATTGAGTTGTACAGTTTATAGGTCACATTAAAGGTGGAAAAAGTTCTGAAATGATTTGTCTTTGTCTAATTTTTTTACAGCACAGAAACCTGACATTTTAACAGGGGTGTGTAGACTTTTTATATCCACTGTATATTCAATTAATATTAAATTAATAAATAATATTTAATTATATATTATAAACTATATTAAATTAATGTTAAATTAATAAATAATTATATAACCCCTTTATAGCACTGCAGAATACTCGTACGCATTATAAATAAAGGATAATGAAATAATAATAAATTATATAATATTATATATATTAAATTAATTAATAAATAATTATATTATTAAATTATATATTATTATATATTAAATACTTAATTATACAATTATACATAATTAAATATATTAAATAAAAAAATATTATTATTATTAAATTTTATATTATAACTAGCAACTTGCCCGTGAAAAATTACCGGGCTATAACATTTTTAGCCATGGGAATGCAGTTTCACACACAATGTAAACCTTTTTGTACTCTGAGGACCTTCACCGCTCGTTGCAAGCCTCTTGTCTCGTCTATTTTTGCTCCTCTGAGCAGCTTCGTCTCTCATTATAAAGATATATATATATATATATATATATATATATATATTTACTTAATCAATAATGAATTAATTAGTTCTTGACTAAATTAATATACTTTACCTATTTGTAATTAATATATCCAGCAATCAATAGCCTGAAGAGCTAACAATCTGTTTATATTTTCTGGCAGCATACAATGTACAGTGAGTGTTGGTGCCCTAATGATAAAGTGTAATGAACTGTGCATTGGTTGAGTGCGCGAGGGGAATCCATTGGTGTAGTTGTGTAGAGTCGTAATGTTATTAATGTGTTACGCGGCTCGCAAGTATTTTCCGTCATTTGTAATAGTGTATTTTGTCCTTCGTACGTTCCTGTGTGAAAATGCTACGCGGTTGGCATATTTTGCGTGGTCCGGGGTCGTGTAGCCTCCTTTTCATTTTTTTGGGTGGCCATTTTTTCTTTCGCTTAAGCGCTTTTCGCGTGCCTAAACTCTGCAAAATCTACTTAAATTTACGTTTCACCTCACTCCCGGACATCCTGACTGTTCCCCTATGCTGTGTGTGATGTTTTTGTTGTCTTTTTTTTGTTGTTGTGTTTTTTTGTTTTTGCTCTTCGGCCGTTAAACTCGTATTTTTCCTATCTCGTATTTTCTTTTTTTTTTCAAAGTCCCGCGTCTCATAATTAAATTTTTTCTAAGTTCCGCGTTTGTCAACTGCTTGCAGGCTGGCGATCCCGCATTTACTAAGTGATTGGTGTTTAAGTCCTGCGTGTTTCATTGCCTTCACTGCTCGCCTCGCTTTGCGAGGTGAGCAGGCAATGTGTGCGTTCGGCGCTCATCGTCTTTGTGCTGCTAGTTTTAGGGCCTTAACGCTCATCACCTAAGTCTTACGCACCACGAAAATCGTGACGACGTCTCGTAATTTGACTACTATTATATGTGATGAATATTAAATTAATACATTATTATATTTTATTAAGAATATTACATTAATAAATTATTCTTACATATTAAATATTAAATGAATAAATAGATTATTAAATTATATTATATGTGTGTGTATATATATGTGTGTGTGTGTATATATATATATATATATATATATATAATTAATATTAAATGAATAATTATTATATATATATATATATATAATGAATCTTAAATTAATAAATTATTTTATTAACTTATACTATTATATATATTAAACATATTTTAAATTAATACATATTATATGATGTATATTACATTAATATTAAGTGAATATATTATTAAATTATGTATCATATTATATATATATATATATATATATATATATATATATATATATATATAAAATTAATATATTATGTACAAGTGCACAGTCTGGATATCTGTACAGTAAGCACTCGCCATTTTATGTCCTTATTCACAAAGAATAGAAAGTTATAGGAATGTGTAATCCTTTTGCTGCCGAGCTGCAGCAAGTTTGTGACCTCTGCATGTACTTATTCCTGACACTCTGTTTGTTCCACTTTCTCCCAGGAATTCCAGTGGGTCGCTGGGTAATGTGAAACATCTTATGATGCGAGATCTGGACCAGCTCTTCCTCGCCTCAGACTGTCGACACTTCAACCGCACAGAATCTCTTAGGTAAGTACCCATACGGGAATAATAATCTCTATCTATCTATCTATCTATCTATCTATCTATTGATATATAATTGTATAGATTAATTTATGTTAAATAACCAAAAATGATAGCCATATGTAAAATGTTATGATCCATGGTCCTCTACGCTTGTTGGGTCCTACTCCAGTTTGTTTTATTTCTATAAACATATACATGCAAATTAATTATAATCTGCTACTTAACCATATATATGATACAGTACCTTTAATAATAAGGCCATGTAATAATCATAATTTATTGTGGCGTCTCGGTGGACGAGTTGCAACATAAGGAGATAGGACCATCTTCTGGTAGCAGTGCATCTAATCATCTAGATATGGGATTCCCAAACAGTTTGGAGCACTAATACCAGTTCTGGCACCAAATGTAATGATGGAACCCCAGGTTGACACAAAATAATATAATATCCAGTCCTTTGTATTCAAACCCTCTCCAGTGGTCAAAAAAAACATTGTCTAGTTGTTCCAAATAGCTCATAATTTACTCAAGAAACCAAACTGGTCCCACACATCAAAATCCCAACAAGAACATTGTAAGTCTTTTCCAACACTATCTGAAGACCACAACAATGCTTGTTAAAGAGAGAAACCCTTTAATCATTCATGTGTCCCTCAGTAACATAAAATGCAAATTTGGGTTTCCACGCAGGAAAATCTAGAATTTTTTAGGTCAAGATTGGAAAATATACAGGGTATAAAACCAACCATAGGTGGTATGTGGCTTGATTGGTAATCTGGATGAAGTATTGCCCACCACCCATACATAGGTAGCATAGCATGGAGATAATTGCAGTTGTCTAGTAGTCCTCAGCAAACTTGTGACCAATATGGGAGGAAGTCTGGGGGTATCCTAAACATGGAGATCCTGAAAATCTAGAATTTGTCTTCTCCATGGTTATGAAAAATCTCTTATCACTTTGTACATGATCTTCAACCAGTGGAAGTTTTTTTGTGGTTAACCTTTTCACCCACACACCCAGGTGTGACCTGTCTCCGTCACAAGGTGGCTATGAAGAAATAAGGACGATGTTGGATTTATCTTCAACACAACATTGCCTTTTAGTTTTAAGGATGGTTTCATAAATATTTTATTGAACTCAGCCAGAGAACCTATACACATGCCCGGACTTGCAGCTGCAAGCTTAAAAACGATGGAATGTTCCATTGACCTAGCTGAGAAGAGGGTCAACAATGTTCATGTCTTTAACGTAAGCTCCAGATTTCATAAATTTGAACCAAAACCAGGAAACTGTGGGAAAGTAAATTGTTATCAGCTTTCCCAGGATTATGCAGTTGACTGACCTTCAATGGAATTGATTGACGGAGAATAACTGCTCCATTGGAGATGATTTATTACAGTTCACCACAAGGGTCTGGTCAATGAGTTCTCCAAGCTATTTATGGACATCTTTTAAAATGTTGCTGAATCTGTTAAGATAGGATGCAATGAAGTCCTTCTATGATGCAGGTGTTGGAAGATCCTAGGTTTCTTGGTTGGCCTTTACAGAGAGTGTGAAAGTTTATTCAGTAGGTCAAGAAACAACTTAACTTAAAATCTTGAAAGATGAATGCACTTTATAAATGCTGATTGTCCTATTGGTTCTTTTAAATTGGTGTCTTTTTGGTTGACCACTCAAAAATGTCCTTGTAGATATTACAAAGCTTTTGAAATGCCAAATAGATTCTCCTTCCAATGTCATTCAAGTTAGATTGAGTTTGAAAACAACCTAACCTATCTACTAGTTAATTATTGCACTCAATTTATCTAATGAAGGAGGAGATTAAACTTGGGTGGAGACAAGGTTGGGTTTGGGAAGTATCTGAGAGCTTATACCTAGAATAGTGTATTGGTACTATGGGCTTTGTGTATTATGACCACCATTTTTCTTTGTAATTAGGCGCCAACTGGCAGAGTAGAGCAACAGATTATGGGTTAGATTGGTTCGTCTATCTTGACCTTTGTGATGGATTTTTAGGAAGACTGTTTAGTAATTGGAAGGCCAATCACAATTGTGTGTGTAGCAGTAGTGCGGCCCAATCCTGGCCTTCAATGGATACCAACAATACAGAATTGAGTTCAGATATGGATAGCTTCAATTTTTGGACTGTTTTGGTGTACCATGGCTAATCCAGAAAGTGAAACCAAGTTCTGGTTGTGTCTTCGCTGTGATATCATGGAATCTGATGGGATTTTGTTGAGGAAAGTGATTAGATTTTGTTTGTGAGTGAAGATGAAGAATGACAGAGAGGGTAGCAGCCAAAACAATACCAAGATATTTTGAGAACATGGGTTCTGTTCAATAAGGTAATACGATTAGTCAGTGTCTTGATGTTAATCTGTAGCTTTCAAGAAAATATCCATGAAAAGGTCAATTATAAGATGATCGGTCACTTTAGGAGAAAGATGTGGTTGATGTCAACTTAGTGAAGTTCTGGCATCCCTAAAGAGTGGAACTCAAAGAGAAGGGTATCTTTTTCTCATCTTCTCCTCTCCACTACAATAGCTGAGATTAAACAGGTGAGATGAGAGCCAAAGAGGGTACCAATGAGTTTGCAGGGAAGAAAGTGATCATCTAGTGAGAGGTCTTGATGAAGAAATGGTTGGATAATTAATTTTAATTAGATGTTTGTTAATAGTATAATGGGCTGCCTCAGGTTACCCAACCAAACAAAGGTCTTTAACACTCATATTGTCGTCGAGGACATATTCGATATGACTTCACAACTCTTCCAGTCCAACGGTTCTTCATTTAATTTTTGTCCTAAGGAAGTCTCCAATTGATATGACTTCACAACTCTCCCAGTCAAACGGTTCTTCACTTTTTTTTTTGGTCTTAATGTTCTATTAGTCTTGGGGAAACTAGTATCCAAAAATTGTACCATTAAGTCCACGTTTATGGTTGATAACATTGTGGTCCCCTATATTACGGGACCAGGACAATATATAGAATACACCTCACATTGCACCCTAAATGTAGCTACCACTTCTTACGATGGAATATCATTAAGATTTTGGCATTTATTATCCAAAATCTATTTTGTGAAAAAGGACATGTATCAATGTCCTCTCCGAATTCACATGTGGCTTACACAATGCAAAAAAAAAAAAACCCTGAAAAGGCGTTGAGGGCCATTTTGGTAGACTACTTCCCACGTCCTTCAAAATGGAGGAAGAGTCAACTACAAAGATCTTTTCGTTGACTCTTTAAACACTAATATATTGGGTAAATCAAATTCTAACTGGACCAGTATTTTAAACTAGTAACTTGCCTGTCAAAAATGATGGGATAATATTTGATGCTTCTCTGTCCCGTCCTCTCTCCCCTGTTTCTCCCCCTCTCCCTCCTTCCCCTGTTTATTTTCCCTCCCCCTCCCTCCCCTGTTTATTTTCCCTCCCCCTCTCCCTTCCCTGTGTCTTTTTCCCCTCTCCCTTCCATGTGTCTCTTTCCCCTCTCCCTTCCCTGTCTCTCTTTCCCCTCTCTCTTCCCTGTCTCTCTTTCCCCTCTCTCTTCCTTGTCTCTCTTTCCCCTCTCCCTTCCTTGTCTCTCTTTCCCCTCTCCCTTCCTTGTCTCTCTTTCCCCTCTCCCTTCCTTGTCTCTCTTTCCCCTCTCCCTTCCTTGTCTCTCTTTCCCCTCTCCCTTCCTTGTCTCTCTTTCCCCTCTCCCTTCCTTGTCTCTCTTTCCCCTCTCTCTTTCCCCTCTCTCTTCCTTGTCTCTCTTTCCCCTCTCTCTTCCTTGTCTCTCTTTCCTCTCTCCCTTCCTTGTCTCTCTTTCCCCTCTCCCTTCCTTGTCTCTCTTTCCCCTCTCCCTTCCCTGTGCCTCTTCCCTCTCTCCCTTCCCTGTGACTCTTTCCCTCTCTCCCTTCCCTGTGACTCTTTCCCTCTCTCCCTTCCCTGTGCCTCTTTCCCTCTCTCCCTTCCCTGTGCCTCTTTCCCTCTCTCCCTTCCCTGTGCCTCTTTCTTTCCCTCTCTCCCTTCCCTGTGCCTCTTTCCCTCTCTCCCTTCCCTGTGCCTCTTTCCCTCTCTCCCTTCCCTGTGCCTCTTTCCCTCTCTCCTTTCCCTGTGCCTCTTTCCCTCTCTCCCTTCCCTGTGCCGCTGTCCCTCTCTTCCTTCCCTGTGTCTCTTTCTTTCCCTGTCTCCCTTCCCTGTGTCTCTTTCTTTCCCTGTCTCCCTTCCCTGTGTCTCTTTCTTTCCCTCTCTCCCTTCCCTGTGTCTCTTTCTTTCCCTCTTTCCCTTCCCTGTGTCTCTTTCTTTCCCTCTCTCCCTTCCCTGCATCTCTATTTCTTTCCCTTTCTCCCTTCCCTGCGTCTCTTTCTTTCCCTCTCTCCCTTCCCTGTGTCTCTTTCTTTCCCTCTCTCCCTTCCCTGTGTCTCTTTCTTTCCCTCTCTCCCTTCCCTGTGTCTCTTTCTTTCCCCCTCTCCCTTCCCTGTGTCTCTTGCCCTCTCTCCCTTTCCTGTATCTCTTTCTTTCCCACTCTCCCTTCCCTGTGTCTCTTTCTTTCCCTCTCTCCCTTCCCTGTGTCTCTTTCTTTCCCTCTCTCCCTTCCCTGTGTCTCTTTCTTTCCCTCTCTCCCTTCCCTGCATCTCTATTTCTTTCCCTTTCTCCCTTCCCTGCGTCTCTTTCCCTCTCTCCCTTCCCTGTGTCTCTTTCTTTCCTTCTCTCCCTTCCCTGTGTCTCTTTCTTCCCCTCTCACCCTTCCCTGTATCTCTTGCCCTCTCTCCCTTTCCTGTATCTCTTTCTTTCCCTCTCTCCCTTCCCTGTGTCTCTTTCCCTCTGTCTCTTTCCCTCTCTCCCTTCCCTGTGTCTCTTTCTTTCCTTCTCTCCCTTCCCTGTGCCTCTTTCCCTCTCTCCCTTCCCTGTGCCTCTTTCCCTCTCTCCCTTCCCTGTGCCTCTTTCCCTCTCTCCCTTCCCTGTGCCTCTTTCCCTCTCTCCCTTCCCTGTGCCTCTTTCCCTCTCTCCCTTCCCTGTGACTCTTTCCCTCTCTCCCTTCCCTGTGCCTCTTTCCCTCTCTCCCTTCCCTGTGCCTCTTTCCCTCTCTCTCTTCCCTGTGCCTCTTTCCCTCTCTCCCTTCCCTGTGCCTCTTTCCCTCTCTCCCTTCCCTGTGCCTCTTTCCCTCTCTCCCTTCCCTGTGCCTCTTTCCCTCTCTCCCTTCCCTGTGCATCTTTCCCTCTCTCCCTTCCCTGTGCATCTTTCCCTCTCTCCCTTCCCTGTGCATCTTTCCCTCTCTCCCTTCCCTGTGCCGCTTTCCCTCTCTTCCTTCCCTGTGTCTCTTTCTTTCCCTGTCTCCCTTCCCTGTGTCTCTTTCTTTCCCTCTCTCCCTTCCCTGTGTCTCTTTCTTTCCCTCTCTCCCTTCCCTGTGACTCTTTCTTTCCCTCTCTCCCTTCCCTGCATCTCTATCCCTTTCTCCCTTCCCTGCGTCTCTTTCCCTCTCTCCCTTCCCTGTGTCTCTTTCTTTCCCTCTCCCCCTTCCCTGTGTCTCTTTCTTTCCTTCTCTCCCTTCCCTGTGTCTCTTTCTTTCCCTCTCTCCCTTCCCTGTGTCTCTTTCTTTCCTTCTCTCCCTTTCCTGTGTCTCTTTCTTTCCCCCTCTCCCTTCCCTGTGTCTCTTTCTTTCCCTCTCACCCTTCCCTGTGTCTCTTTCCCTCTCTCCCTCCCCTGTGTCTCTTTCTTTCCTTCTCTCCCTTCCCTGTGCCTCTTTCCCTCTCTCCCTTCCCTGTGCCTCTTTCCCTCTCTCCCTTCCCTGTGCCTCTTTCCCTCTCTCCCTTCCCTGTGCCTCTTTCCCTCTCTCCCTTCCCTGTGACTCTTTCCCTCTCTCCCTTCCCTGTGACTCTTTCCCTCTCTCCCTTCCCTGTGACTTTTTCCCTCTCTCCCTTCCCTGTGCCTCTTTCCCTCTCTCCCTTCCCTGTGCCACTTTCCCTCTCTCTCTTCCCTGTGCCTCTTTCCCTCTCTCCCTTCCCTGTGCCTCTTTCTTTCCCTCTCTCCCTTCCCTGTGCCTCTTTCCCTCTCTCCCTTCCCTGTGCCTCTTTCCCTCTCTCCCTTCCCTGTGCATCTTTCCCTCTCTCCCTTCCCTGTGCATCTTTCCCTCTCTCCCTTCCCTGTGCCGCTTTCCCTCTCTTCCTTCCCTGTGTCTCTTTCTTTCCCTGTCTCCCTTCCCTGTGTCTCTTTCTTTCCCTCTCTCCCTTCCCTGTGACTCTTTCTTTCCCTCTCTCCCTTCCCTGCATCTCTATCCCTTTCTCCCTTCCCTGCGTCTCTTTCCCTCTCTCCCTTCCCTGTGTCTCTTTCTTTCCCTCTCCCCCTTCCCTGTGTCTCTTTCTTTCCCTCTCCCCCTTCCCTGTGTCTCTTTCTTTCCTTCTCTCCCTTCCCTGTGTCTCTTTCTTTCCCTCTCTCCCTTCCCTGTGTCTCTTTCTTTCCTTCTCTCCCTTCCCTGTGTCTCTTTCTTTCCCCCTCTCCCTTCCCTGTGTCTCTTTCTTTCCCTCTCACCCTTCCCTGTGTCTCTTTCCCTCTCTCCCTTCCCTGTGTCTCTTTCTTTCCTTCTCTCCCTTCCCTGTGTCTCTTTCTTTCCCTCTCTCCCTTCCCTGTGTCTCTTTCCCTCTCTCCCTTCCCTGTGTCTCTTTCTTTCCTTCTCTCCCTTCCCTGTGTCTCTTTCTTTCCTTCTCTTCCTTCCCTGTGTCTCTTTCTTTCCTTCTCTCCCTTCCCTGTGTCTCTTTCTTTCCTCCTCTCCCTTCCCTGTGCAAAAAATTGAAGCCTTGCAGTGCTGTTTGCCACACAATGAGAGGCTCACCTCCCCTCTAACTTGCGGCCCTCACGTGAGCGCTTTTGGCACTGATCGCACGCCTTGCAATGAGCGCCTTTGGCAATAAAAGCTGTAACTTTTTTCAAGCCCACAAGGCTTGAATCACAAATTGCTATAGCTCCAAGCCTTGCAGACTTTACGGGTTTAACGCCGCCATTTTTTTTTCTGCAGCCGTTGGGAGGCCGCCAAAAGACGCCAATTGAATACACTGAGTGGGTAATACACAAGGTTGGGTTTGGGAAGTATCTGAGAGCTTATACCTAGAATAGTGTTCATTTTGAGAAATTAATTTAGAAAAATGCTGTTGGGTATAAGGTTTATTTCAGTACAAGAAGGACTGCTGCTTTTACAAAAGTGGAACTGAACATACCAAGGGGAAAATGGAATTGAATTACAAATTTCCAGATTGGGAAACTATCAAATGATAATCCTATATGATTTAAGAGAAGTATATCTGTCATAGAAAATATAAAACAGGGTTTAAGACAAGGAATATAAGGGGTTTATTAAAAACTTCAATGTTATATTAGTTTAGGAGGGTTAGTTTAGGAGCTCTCCAATGTAAAGTAATAACACTGAAATAATCCCAAAGAATTAATATGAATTTGTGAGAATTTAACACTATCTTTACACGTAAATAGTAGGAGATAGAAATAGTTTTTCACTATAAGGAGTTGATTAGGGAATATTATAAGTAACTCATGATAATAATTTTTCAAAGGAAAACGCAGGAAACTAGAATATATATTAGTAGAGATAATTCACGAAATAAGTTGAGAATGCTATTCCAATATCTCAGACATAGACATGGGGTTTGGATGTTATTTAAGAGCCTTTCAAACAACCTCCAATAAAAATTAAAACATGGAAAATACAAATGGTTTCAACTCTCCATCTAAGAAAAAGATTGCTTTTTCGAACTATAACAAATGCAGGGGCGATATTCTCTGTATTCAAGAGACCCATCTAGGAAAGTAAGCAATATGCTTTACTAATAACAATAATTTTAAATTTGGAATCGGCTCCACATATATTAATAAAATAAGTGGTGTTTCAGTATTTTTTAGTAATAGATTGAAGGTGCAAGAAGACTATTGTAAAATAGACCCACAGGGAAGATTTATAATTTGGATAGGCTTAATAAATTATATATATTTAACCATAGCGAATGTATGCTGTCCCAATAAAAAACATATTTGCTTCCTTAAGAAAATATTGAAATAAATAAAATAAAGAAAGTTCTTATTTGTTTATGTGGCGACTTTAACATGGTGTTGAGTATTTTTTTAGATAAAAAGGGCAAGTTGAAATTAAAAACAGAAGCCCAGGTGAAAAAAATCTCTAACGAGTTTCTTTAAGAAATATAGAACCTGGACTTAATAGATTCTTGGAGAGTCTACATCCTCATGAGAAGGATTTCAGATAGATTTTGCTCCTATCCGAGGCTAGAGTATTTTTTTTTGTGTCCTTACAGACTTTGAAGAAAGTTAAAGGGGTAGAAATCCATCGAACCCCATGGTCGAGTCATTCTATGATTAGCCTAACAATTGATGAGTTAGAGTTGATCCAACCCTACTGAAGAATGTAGACTCGGTAATATACATTAAAAAAGAAATAGAGGAATTATTTAAGGTTAATAAAAACTCAATAGATTCATCCACAGTTTTATGGTGCGCCCATGAATCAGTTGGGTAAACCCCTACAGCAATTATATGTGGAGTTAGAAAAGTTGCATTGTTTAAATAAACTGTCGCCCATTAAGAATTTTGGTATTTAAATTAACTTGAAGATAAACACTCTTTTATGGAAATTTTGTCAATCTCACTTCTTGCTGGGTAACAAAACAGGAAAGTATTTAGCAAGAAAGTAAAAAAAAAACAGCCAGATAATAGAAAAATACATCCACCCAGATAAAATAGGAGATGTATTTATGCAATTTTATAACTCTTTATATAATCTGAATACAGACCCAAATTTGGCTAAAATTTAGAAAAATTATATAGATACATTCCTGAACAGATTAGATATACTATCAATTACTAAAGAAGATTTAAAATGTATAAATAGAGATTTTACTAAGAAATAGAGGAGACAATCAAGACTTTAAAAACAAACAAAGCTCCTGGTATGGATGGCTTTGACCATTTGTATTATGTTTTTTTCGTAAAAGAACTAAGCGAACACCTTTGCAACATGTACAATGAGGACGGCAGAAGCTACCGTCCAATATCACTGATAAACGCAGATTCAAAATTGTATTCCAAACTATTAGCAAATAGATTGAACCGGATAATTCCCAAATGACTTCATCTAGATCACTCTGGGTTTATCAAGGGGAGACAGGCAACCGACAACACAAGACGCCTTATAGATGTCTTATGCCAAAAAAGGAAATGTACCCATACTGATTTTGTCACTAGATGCCGAAAAGGTGTTTGACGGGGTCAGTTGGGACTTTCATAGATCTGGATACGAACAAATCAGAACGATACACATATAATTGGAGTTCGAAAAACATCACCAACTTGGGGATTATATTTTCATTTCACTTAAAAAATGTATTTAAGGATAATCTGAAGGATACATTAAAACAAATGATTACGTTATGACTGGAGAAACTTAACTTTAGCCTGGACGGCAAGAATTGCCACAGTAAACATGACAATAGTTCCAAAAATAGCATACTTACTCAGAATGTGTACCTCTATCAATATTAAATACAGTCCAACAAGTTCTGGACAGTTACATTTATTTAAATAAGATGGTGAGAATAAAGAAAAACATCGCTAGTGAAAAATTGGAAAAGGGAGAACTGGGGATTCCCTCCATTAAAGAACTACTCGACTCTTGTTATCTCTCGTAATTGGGTGGAACCTTCCAAATGGAAGATGATTTATTGGGTGATTTCTTGATACAAAATCTGTTATGGCTCCCTAAAATAGGTTTAAAAGTTGGGAATAAACTTCTGTTTTCTCTTGTCAAATTCTGGTATAAATATAGAGTTATTATGCAATTGTCGCATATTCCATCATTAGCTGCACCAATAAGTACATTATTAACTTATAAAAATAAATAATAATAACCCAGAGTTAGTAAATCTAATAAAGTTGGGGATTCATAAGGTACTGGACTTAAATACAGGAGGCTCTTTATTAGACTGCAAAGAAAATTTGGGATAAATAATATATCCTGGTTGAAATTTAGATCACTGGTGGAAATTATCAAAAATAGTGGTTATAAAACAGTAAATATAGACAAAAACTATGATATGGAAGATTTCTTGATTAAAGGCACAAATACTCATATTCTTTCCAAAATTAGGAAAATCCTTTCGGATAACATCCGTTTGTTAAAACAAAGAGTATAGTAAAATGGGAAGTTGAAGCGAACTTCATACTGGATAATCATTCATGGTCTAACATTTTTAGCTTAATTAGGAGTTCCTCTATTAGGTCTCATACTTGGAACTATTTTTAAAAATGACACAGAGATGGTACTTAGTACCGTAAACTTTTCAAGTTCAAACTATTCCCCACAATTTTGGAAGGGATGTGGAAATCTCTGTACGACCTTTCACTTATGGTGGGAGTGTGAAAGAGTAAATTCATTATGGAAGTACTGCTGCTTGCAGCTGTCTTCTACAGTGGGAAAAGAAATACCATGTCTCGCCCAAATAGTCCTATTCTATATTGAATTAGATATAGTTGTACCTAATCTCCCACATTTTGTTATTACTAAAATCTCTCTTGGTTAAATACTGGAATCAATTAACCCTTTTTTATCTTGGGGGGGGGGGATAGTAAATACAACATGCTGTAACAGAGACATGATGAAAGATAGTAAATTAATAGCTCCAGTTAATAAGAAACTGGACTCTTAAGCGGACATTATGGAATCAATATTGTGACCTTAAAACAGTAATCTGAATGTTAACATTTATTCTCTCTCTGTGATGTTCCCTCAATGAACTGTAGCTCCCCAGTGCCGGCAGCACTCATGCAGGCCCAGACCAAATATAGATACACATATGTCTATATGTGTATATATGTTTTCTGTAATATGCTGTGTTGATTCCCCCTATATGCTTTTACCTGATGATGTCAGATGCTGCCTTCACTCTCTCTGCATCACACTTTATGTTCAAACTGGGGGTTTCATCTCATATCAGTGTTTTTGTGTTCTTTGTGCCTTATCCATTTATGTGTCATTTAGGGATTATTTCAACTACCTTTCGTCAGTATAGATGTATACTTTTGGTGGTGATAGTGTCATGGTCTAGGCCTGCATGAGTGCTGCTTTCACTGGGGAGCTACAGTTCATTGAGGGAACCATGAATGCCAACATGTACTGTAACATACTGATCCCCTCCCTTCGGAGACTGGGCCTGCAGGGCAGTATTCCAACATGATAATGACCCCAAACACACCTCCAAGATGACCACTGCCTTGCTAAAGAAGCTGAAGGTAAAGGTGATGGACTGCCCAAGCATGTCTCCAGACCTAAACCCTATTGAGCATCTGAGTGGCATCCTCAAAGGGAAGGTGGCAGAGTGCAAGGTCTCTAACATCCACCAGATCCGTAATGTCATCATGGAGGAGTGGAAGAGGACTGCAGTGGCAACCTGTGAAGCTCTGGTGAACTCCATGCCCATGAGGGTTAAGTCAGTGCTGGAAAGTAATGGTGGCCACATAAAATATTGACACTTTGGTCCCAATTTGGACATTTCCACTTAGGGGTGTACTCACTTTTGTTGCCAATGGTTTAGACATTAATGGCGGTGTGTTGGGTTATTTTGAGAGGACAGCAAATTTACACTGTTATACAGGCTGTACACTTATTACCTTACATTGTAGCAGAGCGTCATTTCTTCAGTGTTGTCACATGAAAAGATAATAAAATATTTACAAAAATGTGACGGATATACTCACTTTTGTGAGATACTGTATTTGGAGATTGGGTAGTCTTCCTATTTAAAGGAACAGCTTGGGAGTTAGGGATGAAAATGTTCATTGTAATAATAGACAATTCTTGGTGATGGCCTTTTATGGTAGATATAGCCCGGTAAATATACCCTATTTGTTTGGGGTTTTATTCCTCTTTATTTCTCCTCATCCTCTCTCTCTCCAATAGTCCTCTCTTCTCTTGTTATTGTTTTTCACCTCTCTCATTTTCTTTCTCTTTCAGGTTGGCTGATGAACTCAGCTTGTGGGTTCGGCGACATCAGAATGAAAGGAAGACGGGGAAAAAGCCCCCCAAGAAGCAGAGGAGAGTAAAGGTAGAGATTGGATTGGGGAGGGGAAAGGGATGTTGTTGAAGATCGGCAGGAAGTTATTGGGATAGTGAAGGACCATGTTTTATGTTTGGTGGATTCATCTATCACATCTCTCTCTCTCTGTAGAAACCTCTCATTAGGGGGGCTCTGTCCCTCTCAGACCTGGTACCAGCCCAGCCGTCCAGATTCACTCACAGGTCAGTTACTCTACTCTGTTTGTTCTCTCTCTCTCTCTTTCTTTCTTTCTTTCTTTCTTTCTCTCTCTCTCTCTCTCTCTCTCTCGTTCTCTCTCCTCTCTCTCTCTCGTTCTCTTTTTTCTCTCTCTCGTTCTCTTTCTCTTTTTTCTCTCCCTCTCTCTCTCTTGTTCTTTCTCTCTCTCTCTCGTTCTCTCTCTCTCATTCTCTCTCTTTCTCTCGTTCTCTCTCTTTCTCTTTCTCTTTTTTCTCTTTCTCTCTCTCTCGTTCTCTCTCTTTCTCTCTCTCTCTCGTTCTCTTTTTTTCTCTCGTTCTTGTTCTCTCTCTCGTTCTCTCTCGTTCTTTCTCTCTCGTTCTTTCTCTCTCATTCTCTCTCTCACTTTCTTTTATATATATATATATATATATATATACACCTCTCTACGTTACTTTCTTTCTCGCTTTCACACTCTCTCCCCTTTCTATCTCTCTTTCTCCCCCTATTTTCTCTATTTCCTTCTCCTTTATTCCCTCTCTTTCTCCCGACCCCTTCTCTTTCTATATCCCTTATCTATTTCTCCTACTCTCTATGTCCTCCACCCATTAGATTCCCTCATCTCATACCACTCCAATCTATTTTCTCCATTCTCCCAGCACAAGGAAATTATGTCCTAGTACTTTAAATAAAACCAAATCTCAAAAGTCTCACATTCTACTAATGGCAACCTCTGTCCACCTCTGATAATAACACACTCTGTGACTTGTGGTTATTGCTGTGAGTTTTATGAGTCTGTTCCCCAGTGTGGTTCTTAAGGGGTCTAGAAGTACGGACCACATTGTATCTGGCAGGAAATCAAACTCACCACAGAATTAGTTTTGTATAGTTTCCTTAGTGTTATAATTCTTTCCAGTGACAAAACCAGAAGGTTCTGTGGTGATACTAAATGGGTTTTTGAGTCTCCCATAATGATCATTTGTAGTCAACCACTCAGATCAGATTATTGTTCCTGAACCGTAGAGGGAGACAGAGTGTTCCCCAGGGTCCTATTTGTACATGTTTCTAAATCACTGGGTTTTAAGAAAATGCTAGAACATGTTTGCACATCGTAAAAATAACGTGATCTTAGATATAGAGGATGGAGAATGATACAGAGAGGCTGGGTGATGGGGAAAGTGGGTAGGCGAGCGACTGGTGTAGATAGAAGAAGAGGGGGCGGGTAAAGAGAGAGTGAGAGCAGAAGAGGGGTGGATATAAAAAGAAAGGGGGGGTAGATAAAGAAAGGATAAGATAGGTAGGTATAGAGAGGGAAAGAGGGGGGCATAGAGAGGGATATATATATATATATATATATATATATATACAGTGGATATAAAAAGTCTACACACCCCTGTTAAAATGTCAGGTTTCTGTGCTGTAAAAAAATGAGACAAAGATAAATCATTTCAGAACTTTTTCCACCTTTAATGTGACCTATAAACTGTACAACTCAATTGAAAAACAAACTGAAATCTTTTAGGTGGAGGGAAGAAAAAAAGAAAGAAAAATAATGTGGTTGCATAAGTCTGCACACCCTCTTATAACTGGGGATGTAGCTGTGTTCAGAATTAAGCAATCACATTCCAAATCGTGTTAAATAGGAGTCAGCATACACCTGCCATCATTTAAAGTGCCTCTGATTAACCCCAAATAAAGTTCAGCTGCTCTAGTTGA
This sequence comes from Discoglossus pictus, assembly GCA_027410445.1. Lineage (NCBI taxonomy): Eukaryota > Metazoa > Chordata > Amphibia > Anura > Alytidae > Discoglossus > Discoglossus pictus. The sequence goes on from CM050170.1 coordinate 65,819,037, forward strand.
TCTTTCCTGAAATTTTCTTAGTCGCATCCCACAGCAAAAGCCATGGTCCACAGAGAGCTTCCAAAGCATCAGAGGGAGCTCATTGTTAAAAGGTATGAGTCAGGAGAAGGGTACAAAAGAATTTCCAAGGCATTAGATATACCAGGGAACACAGTGAAGACAGTCATCATCAAGTGGCAAAAATATGGCACAACAGTGACATTACCAAGAACTGGAGCACCCTCCAAAATTGATGAAAAGACGAGAAGAAAACTGGTCTGGGAGTCTACCAAGAGGCCTACAGCAACATTAAAGGAGCTGCAGGAATATCTGGCAAGTACTGGCTGTGTGGTACATGTGACAACAATCTCCTGTATTCTTCATATGTCTGGGCTATGGGGTAGAGTGGCAAGACAAAAGTCTTTTCTTACGAAGAAAAACATCCAAGTCAGGCTACATTTTGCAAAAACACATCTGAAGTCTCCCAAAAGCATGTGGGAAAAGGTGTTATGGTCTGATGAAACCAGGGTTGAACTTTTTGGCCATAATTCCAAAAGATATGTTTGGCGCAAAAACAACACTGCACATCACCAAAAGAACACCATACCCACAGTGAAGCATGGTGGTGGCAGCATCATGCTTTGGGGCTGTTTTTCTTCAGCTGGAACTGGGGCCTTAGTTAAGATAGGGGGAATTATGAACAGTTCCAAATACCAGTCAATATTGGCACAAAACCTTCAGGCTTCTGCTAGAAAGCTGAACATGAAGAGGAACTTCATCTTTCAGCATGACAACAACCCAAAGCATACATCCAAATCAACAAAGGAATGGCTTCACCAGAAGAAGATTAAAGTTTTGGAATGGCCCAACCAGAGCCCAGACCTGAATCCGATTGAAAATCTGTGGGGTGATCTGAAGAGGGCTGTGCAGAGGAGATGCCCTCGCAATCTGACAGATTTGGATTGTTTTTGCAAAGAAGAGTGGGCAAATCTTGCCAAGTCAAAATGTGCCATGCTGATAGACTCATACCCAAAAAGACTGAGTGCTGTAATACAATCAAAAGGTGCTTCAACAAAGTATTAGTTTAAGGGTGTGCATACTTATACAACCATATTATTTTATTTTTAGATTTTTTCTTCCCTCTACCTAACAGATTTCAGTTTGTTTTTCAATTGAGTTGTACAGTTTATAGGTCACATTAAAGGTGGAAAAAAGTTCTGAAATGATTTATCTTTGTCTCATTTTTTTACAGCACAGAAACCTGAAATTTTAACAGGGGTGTGTAGACTTTTTATATCCACTGTATATAGGAGAAGATGGTTAGGATATAGAGAGGTTGGTGAGGGATAGATATATAAAGATAGAGAAGTGGAAGAGGGAATAGATAGAGAGAGAGACTGAGAGGAGAAGATGAAGTAGATATAGAGAGAGACTTGGGGAGAAGAGGGAGTAGGCAGATACTGAGAAGAGGGAGTTGATATAGATAGAGACTTAGAGGAGAAGAGGGAGTAGATAGACAGTGAGAGGACAAGATGGAGTAGATATAGATAGAAACTTGGAGGACAAAAGGGAGTAGGCAGATACTGAGGAGAAGAGGGAGTGGATATAGATAGAGACTTAGAGGAGAAGAGGGAGTAGGCAGATACTGAGGAGAAGAGGGAGTGGATATAGAGAGAGACTTGGAAAAGATATATAGAGAGATTTGAAGGAGAAGAGGGAGTAGATAGAGACTGAGAGGAGAAGAGGGAGTAGATATAGATAGAGACTTGAAGGAGAAGAGGGAGTAGATATAGAGAGAGACTTGGAGGAGGAGAAGAGGGAGTAGATCTAGAGAGAGACTTGGAGGAGAAGAGGGAGTAGATATAGAGAGAGACTTGAAGGAGAAGAGGGAGTAGATATAGTGAGAGACTTGGAGGAGGAGAAGAGGGAGTAGATATAGAGACTGAGAGGAGAAGAGCGAGTAGATATAGAGAGAGACTTGGAGGAGAAGAGGGAGTAGATATAGAGAGAGACTTGAAGGAGAAGAGGGAGTAGATATAGAGAGAGACTTGGAGGACAAAAGGGAGTAGGCAGATACTGAGGAGAAGAGGGAGTGGATATAGATAGAGACTTGGAGAAGATATATAGAGAGATTTGAAGGAGAAGAGGGAGTAGATAGAGACTGAGAGGAGAAGAGGGAGTAGATATAGATAGAGACTTGAAGGAGAAGAGGGAGTAGATATAGAGAGAGACTTGGAGGAGGAGAAGAGGGAGTAGATCTAGAGAGAGACTTGGAGGAGAAGAGGGAGTAGATATAGAGAAAGACTTGAAGGAGAAGAGGGAGTAGATATAGAGAGAGACTTGGAGGAGGAGAAGAGGGAGTAGATATAGAGACTGAGAGGAGAAGAGCGAGTAGATATAGAGAGAGACTTGGAGGAGAAGAGGGAGTAGATATAGAGAGAGACTTGAAGGAGAAGAGGGAGTAGATATAGAGAGAGACTTGGAGTACAAAAGGGAGTAGGCAGATACTGAGGAGAAGAGGGAGTGGATATAGATAGAGACTTGGAGAAGATATATAGAGAGATTTGAAGGAGAAGAGGGAGTAGATAGAGACTGAGAGGAGAAGAGGGAGTAGATATAGATAGAGACTTGAAGGAGAAGAGGGAGTAGATATAGAGAGAGACTTGGAGGAGGAGAAGAGGGAGTAGATCTAGAGAGAGACTTGGAGGAGAAGAGGGAGTAGATATAGAGAGAGACTTGAAGGAGAAGAGGGAGTAGATATAGAGAGAGACTTGGAGGACAAAAGGGAGTAGGCAGATACTGAGGAGAAGAGGGAGTGGATATAGATAGAGACTTGGAGAAGATATATAGAGAGATTTGAAGGAGAAGAGGGAGTAGATAGAGACTGAGAGGAGAAGAGGGAGTAGATATAGATAGAGACTTGAAGGAGAAGAGGGAGTAGATATAGAGAGAGACTTGGAGGAGGAGAAGAGGGAGTAGATCTAGAGAGAGACTTGGAGGAGAAGAGGGAGTAGATATAGAGAAAGACTTGAAGGAGAAGAGGGAGTAGATATAGAGAGAGACTTGGAGGAGGAGAAGAGGGAGTAGATATAGAGACTGAGAGGAGAAGAGCGAGTAGATATAGAGAGAGACTTGGAGGAGAAGAGGGAGTAGATATAGAGAGAGACTTGAAGGAGAAGAGGGAGTAGATATAGAGAGAGACTTGGAGTACAAAAGGGAGTAGGCAGATACTGAGGAGAAGAGGGAGTGGATATAGATAGAGACTTGGAGAAGATATATAGAGAGATTTGAAGGAGAAGAGGGAGTAGATAGAGACTGAGAGGAGAAGAGGGAGTAGATATAGATAGAGACTTGAAGGAGAAGAGGGAGTAGATATAGAGAGAGACTTGGAGGAGGAGAAGAGGGAGTAGATCTAGAGAGAGACTTGGAGGAGAGGAGGGAGTAGATATAGAGAGAGACTTGAAGGAGAAGAGGGAGTAGATATAGAGAGAGACTTGGAGGAGGAGAAGAGGGAGTAGATATAGAGACTGAGAGGAGAAGAGCGAGTAGATATAGAGAGAGACTTGGAGGAGAAGAGGGAGTAGATATAGAGAGAGACTTGAAGGAGAAGAGGGAGTAGATATAGAGAGAGACTTGGAGGACAAAAGGGAGTAGGCAGATACTGAGGAGAAGAGGGAGTGGATATAGAGACTTGGAGAAGATATATAGAGAGATTTGAAGGAGAAGAGGGAGTAGATAGAGACTGAGAGGAGAAGAGGGAGTAGATATAGATAGAGACTTGAAGGAGAAGAGGGAGTAGATATAGAGAGAGACTTGGAGGAGGAGAAGAGGGAGTAGATCTAGAGAGAGACTTGGAGGAGAAGAGGGAGTAGATATAGAGAGAGACTTGAAGGAGAAGAGGGAGTAGATATAGAGAGAGACTTGGAGGAGGAGAAGAGGGAGTAGATATAGAGACTGAGAGGAGAAGAGCGAGTAGATATAGAGAGAGACTTGGAGGAGAAGAGGGAGTAGATATAGAGAGAGACTTGAAGGAGAAGAGGGAGTAGATATAGAGAGAGACTTGGAGGACAAAAGGGAGTAGGCAGATACTGAGGAGAAGAGGGAGTAGATATAGAGAGAGACTTGAAGGAGAAGAGGGAGTAGATATAGAGAGAGACTTGGAGGAGAAGAGGGAGTAGATCGAGACTAGTAGGAGAAGAGGGAGTAGATCTAGAGAGAGACTTGAAGGAGATGAGGGAGTAGATATAGAGAGAGACTTGGAGGAGAAGAGGGAGTAGATCGAGACTAGTAGGAGAAGAGGGAGTAGATCTAGAGAGAGACTTGAAGGAGAAGAGCGAGTAGATATAGAGAGAGACTTGGAGGAGAAGAGGGAGTAGATATAGAGAGAGACTTGAAGGAGAAGAGGGAGTAGATATAGAGAGAGACTTGGAGTACAAAAGGGAGTAGGCAGATACTGAGGAGAAGAGGGAGTGGATATAGATAGAGACTTGGAGAAGATATATAGAGAGATTTGAAGGAGAAGAGGGAGTAGATAGAGACTGAGAGGAGAAGAGGGAGTAGATATAGATAGAGACTTGAAGGAGAAGAGGGAGTAGATATAGAGAGAGACTTGGAGGAGGAGAAGAGGGAGTAGATCTAGAGAGAGACTTGGAGGAGAAGAGGGAGTAGATATAGAGAGAGACTTGAAGGAGAAGAGGGAGTAGATATAGAGAGAGACTTGGAGGAGGAGAAGAGGGAGTAGATATAGAGACTGAGAGGAGAAGAGCGAGTAGATATAGAGAGAGACTTGGAGGAGAAGAGGGAGTAGATATAGAGAGAGACTTGAAGGAGAAGAGGGAGTAGATATAGAGAGAGACTTGGAGGACAAAAGGGAGTAGGCAGATACTGAGGAGAAGAGGGAGTGGATATAGAGACTTGGAGAAGATATATAGAGAGATTTGAAGGAGAAGAGGGAGTAGATAGAGACTGAGAGGAGAAGAGGGAGTAGATATAGATAGAGACTTGAAGGAGAAGAGGGAGTAGATATAGAGAGAGACTTGGAGGAGGAGAAGAGGGAGTAGATCTAGAGAGAGACTTGGAGGAGAAGAGGGAGTAGATATAGAGAGAGACTTGAAGGAGAAGAGGGAGTAGATATAGAGAGAGACTTGGAGGAGGAGAAGAGGGAGTAGATATAGAGACTGAGAGGAGAAGAGCGAGTAGATATAGAGAGAGACTTGGAGGAGAAGAGGGAGTAGATATAGAGAGAGACTTGAAGGAGAAGAGGGAGTAGATATAGAGAGAGACTTGGAGGACAAAAGGGAGTAGGCAGATACTGAGGAGAAGAGGGAGTAGATATAGAGAGAGACTTGAAGGAGAAGAGGGAGTAGATATAGAGAGAGACTTGGAGGAGAAGAGGGAGTAGATCGAGACTAGTAGGAGAAGAGGGAGTAGATCTAGAGAGAGACTTGAAGGAGATGAGGGAGTAGATATAGAGAGAGACTTGGAGGAGAAGAGGGAGTAGATCGAGACTAGTAGGAGAAGACGGAGTAGATATAGAGAGAGACTTGGAGGAGAAGAGGGAGTAGATATAGAGTGAGAGGTGAAGAGGGGGAAGATATAGAGAGAGACTTGGAGGAGAAGAGGGAGTAGATATAGAGAGGGACTGAGAGGAGAAGCGGGAGTAGATATAGAGAGGGACTGAGAGGAGAAGAGGGAGTAGATATAGAGAGGGACTGAGAGGAGAAGAGGGAGTAGATATAGAGAGGGACTGAGAGCATAAGAGGGAGTAGATATAGAGAGGGACCGAGAGGAGAAGAGGGAGTAGATATAGAGAAGGACTGAGAGGAGAAGAGGGAGTAGATATAGAGAGGGACTGAGAGGAGAAGAGGGAGTAGATATAGAGAGGGACTGAGAGGAGAAGAGGGAGTAGATATAGAGAAGGACTGAGAGGAGAAGAGGGAGTAGATATAGAGAGGGACTGAGAGGAGAAGAGGGAGTAGATATAGAGAAGGACTGAGAGGAGAAGCGGGAGTAGATATAGAGAGGGACCGAGAGGAGAAGAGGGAGTAGATATAGAGAGGGACTGAGAGGAGAAGAGGGAGTAGATATAGAGAAGGACTGAGAGGAGAAGCGGGAGTAGATATAGAGAGGGACTGAGAGGAGAAGAGGGAGTAGATATAGAGAGAGACTGAGAGAGAAGAGGGAGTAGATATAGAGAGGGACTGAGAGGAGAAGAGGGAGTAGATATAGAGAAGGACTGAGAGGAGAAGAGGGAGTAGATATAGAGAGGGACTGAGAGGAGAAGAGGGAGTAGATATAGAGAAGGACTGAGAGGAGAAGAGGGAGTAGATATAGAGAGGGACTGAGAGGAGAAGAGGGAGTAGATATAGAGAAGGACTGAGAGGAGAAGCGGGAGTAGATATAGAGAGGGACTGAGAGGAGAAGAGGGAGTAGATATAGAGAGGGACTGAGAGGAGAAGAGGGAGTAGATATAGAGAGGGACTGAGAGGAGAAGAGGGAGTAGATATAGAGAAGGACTGAGAGGAGAAGAGGGAGTAGATATAGAGAGAGACTTGGAGGAGAAGAGGGGGTGGATATATAGAGGGGGAAAAGGGATAGATGGGGTGGATATAGAGAGAAAGGAGGGGGTAGATATAGAAAGGGTAATATTGCATTTTATAGAGAAAGGAATGAGTGGGTGAACAATAGAAGAGGGGGTGGATAGAGAGAGGAGGAAAGGGGTGAATATAGTGAGGTGAGGGAGGGGTAGATGCAGAGAGGAGAAAGAGTTAGTGGATAGAGGAGTGAGAGTGGGTGAGGGACTATATAGTCTCCTACGCTATCCAATCTATGCTTCCTCCTTTAAGTACAATCTTCTTAATGTATCTCCCTTCTCTCTCTCTCACGCTCTCCCCTCCATCTTTTTCAGATTACACAGTGCCCCACTACAGCTGTATGGTCCCTCGGACCCCAGTGACACGTTCCTCATGGATGCCATTGAGAGGAAAGAGGACACTTTCTATGTGGTGTCATTCCGCAGGGTCAGTGCTTCTCCATTGTTATTTCCTCCCCTAGTCCATCGCTTTACTCCTCTATTCCTCTTTTCCTGCAGTGCTTCCTCCTCTCACATTCCCTCCATCTTCATTCCAGGATCATCTACTGCTACCTGCAATCAGCCATAATAAGACGTCCCGTCCAAAGATGTCCCTTGTAATGCCAGCCATGTCTGTAAATGGTAAGTGACCTTCAGAGCTGACACTCTATTTACTCAGCATCTCCCAATCTCTCTGTCTTCTCATCTCTCTGTCTCCATCCCCATCTCTCTCACTCTCCCAGATTATCTCCCACATCTCTATCCCCTCATCCATCTTGTTTCTCTTTCACTCCCCATCTTTCCCTCTTTCACTTAACCCTCCATTTTTTAGTTGTCTTCTTTTAGCTACCATATATTAGTCAACTTCTCTAGCCGCCCTCTTTTAGCTGCCTCCTTTAGCCATCTCCCTTTAGTCACCTACTTTAGCTGCCCTCTTCTAGTCGTCTCCTTTTAGCTGCCCTCTTTTACACACATCCTTTTAGTCGCCCTCTTTAACCTGCCTCCTTGTAGACACCTCATTTAGCCTCCCTCTTTTACTCTCCTCTTTTAGCCACCCTCTATTACTCGCCTCCTTTGGCCGCCATTGTTTACTTACCTCCTTTAACCGCCCTCTTCTAGTCGCCTCCTTTAGCTGCCCTATTTTAGCTGCCTCCTTTAGCCACTTCCTTTTCCTAGTCGTCTCCTTTATCCGCCCTCTTTTACTCGCCTCCTTTTGCCGCCATCTTTTACTTACCTCCATTTACTCGCCTCCTTTAAGTCACCTCCTTTAACCGCCCTCTTCTAGTCGCCTCCTTTAGCCGCCCTATTTTAGCTGCCTCCTTTGGTGACACTCTTCTAGTCTCCTCCTTTAGCCACCCTCCTTTTCCTAGTCGTCTCCTTTAGCCGCCCTCTATTACTCGCCTCCTTTTGCCGCCATCTTTTACTCACCTCCTTTTACTACCCTCCTTTAAGTTACCTCCTTTAGTCGCCCTCTTCTAGTTGCCTCCTTTAGCGGCTCTCTTCTAGTCGCCTCCTTTAGCCGCCCTCTTTTACTCGCCTCATTTAGCCACCTTCCTTTTCCTCTTATGTTGCCGTCATCAATTTAACATTAAGTAACCGTTGTACGTTCTTGTTTTTCTGTGCTTGCAGACAGCGTTTATAACCACACCCGCGGATACGAAACAATGATGCAGATCGATTGCGAAGTGATGGACACCCGCTTCATCCAGATCAAATCCTCCACGGTGCCGCCCTCCCTACGCACCCCACCTGCCCCTCCACCCTCACCGGGGGAACCCCGCGGGAACCTGTCTCTTTATCTCCAGGACGGACACAACTGAGATCTAGACACTGTGTGAGACGGGAGACCTGTACATAGGGACCTATGCAGTCTATACACATGTACATACAGTTATATGTATATATGTGCAGAGAGACCACTATAAATAGCTATACACATATAGGATGTTTATAGGTTACATTATAAGACACGTTGCATGGGTGTGAGTACAGATAGAAATGAATATACAGAACATTATCAGACCTGATGTATGATATACATACACTGGGTGGGGGTAGAATCAATTATTTCTTGCTCTCGTTCCTTCTTTTCCTCCTCATCCCTCCTTCCATCTCTCTCTCCTTCTTTCTCCCTTCTCTATCTTCTGTATTTTGCACTTATGGCCTTGGCTGTGCATGTGAGTAAATCTATACCCACACGCACATATATATATATTATTTATATCTGGATTAAAGGGAAATTCCAAACTAAATATGATCGGACCAGGTTAAACCTTAACCAGAGGATGCCTCATTGCATTTCCAGCAAGGGCAGGGCATTCTGGGTGCATAAAGTAATGTATGTGTGGGAATGTGTCTGTGTGTGTAATATATGTATATTTGAAGAAAATAAATGAAATGTTTTCCCCCCCGAAAACTGGGGTTTAAAGACACACTGAAAGCCATATTTACAGTAGATTTATATATATATATATATATATATATATATATATATATATATATAAATATATATATATATATATATATATATATATATATATATATATATATATATATATAATTATGTCATATGGGAAAACTTTGTTTCCTGATCCGTTTTTGAAGGAATATTTTTTATTAAAATTTCTTGGTGATACCACTTAAGACTTGAAATTAGTTTTTTTTGTCCGTATTATTAACTTATTCCTTTACATAATACTATAAGGGTAGTATTATAGAAAATCTGTGTGTTACGTCTTAGTTTGATAGTCCCAGAAAATACTGTATTCTTTCTTGACAGTGTCAAAGTTTGGGCAAATTTTAACAATAGTTAATTTTCATTCATTAACTTCATTGATTGAATCTTGAGTTGGGTTATTCAGTTAAGTTTTGATGCAAACCAGCTGTAAGACCTTCCGTCCATAAGTGATCTATTGGTTAGAACAGTGGAGGGTAACGGGCAGCTATATGTGGCCCTCAGAGGTTCCCAATGTGTCCCCAACCTGTTCTCTGGGTGGGAATGCATATCCTTCTTCTAAGCACTTGGCTCATTGTCTTCTACAGAAGTATAACCACTCTCTTGCCCTACAAAGCACTTTTCCGCAATAAATATGCCCCAATAATCCACCTTTACGTCCTTCCTTCGGCGATATTCCCATTTTTTCTACATGTACCTACAGATGAAGTCTTCATGTTCCTTTCAAGGAGTTGGTGGCTACACATGTAACCATTCAAGAAAAATAACTTGCCCATCACTAGGTTAGACATTGGCATTTAGTATTTTAATAAGATTTGTGATGGTAATAACTTTTACTTGGATACCGAAAATATGACTTCTGTAGAATTGTCGTATGAACATCTCTGCATTCTTCTTAAAACAAGATCTTGAGCGTGTTTATTGAATTTAATCTTCAATGAAAGCTAATACTTTATGTCTATAAGAAGTCCCAGTGGTTAGATAGACCTTTTCCAAGATTCATAAAAGATGGCTTATTAAATTCTCTCCCCACATCCTCCTTCTAGTTAAGATCCCAGTGATTAGATGTTGGCCATGTAGAGTCCTGACGGGATTGGTGATTGGAAAAGCATTACCAAAATTCATATCTTTCCATACCAGCCATCAGTAACAACCTTCTGTCCTATTGAGGCCGCAGTGATTAGATGTTGACCATGAATCTTTGACGGATTGGTAATTGAAGACTTTAAGATATTATCTTTCCGCTTCAGCCATCGATACGACTCACCATCCAGTTGAGGTCCCATTGATTAGATGTTGGCCATGTAGAGTCAGGATTGGTTATTGGAGGACCTTTTCCAAAATTCATAAAACATGGCTTATTAAATTTCTTCCCGCATCAGCCATCGATACGACCCTCTGAACATTTGAAGTCCCAGTGATTAGATGTTGACCATGAGTCTTGATGGGATTGGTAATTGGAAGACCTTTTCCAAATTTCATAAAAGATGACATCTTCTCTCTACTGTCGAAGTAGGTCAAAAGAAACAGAGCTGTAAGTAGAGTTGACATCTACAGACCCTTTTTAATATTGGATGAGATACCTCCTACTTCAGAATAGTAGAGACAATTGCACATGTTCGATTTTTGGCGAAGAGAAATATGAGAAAAAAAAATATATATATGTGTACATTATATTACACACAGATATACAACAGGCTATTTTGTATATGAATGTAAAAATATCCCTTTTTGGGTGATGAAGTAATTGTATGAATTGGTGTGTGTGAAGAGAGTATGGACTGTATGTATAGATGTTTATTGCTTTGTATATTGATATGGTTGTACCTTTTTTTTTTTTTTTCTAAATAAAATATTGAAAATTTGACAAAAACTTTATGGTTATTTGTGAAGGTCTGTGTGTGTTTTAATGTATGTAAATCTGTTGATTTTCCTTCAACTTTGGGGTTGTTAAGCTTGTTTCTGCATTCAAACAATGAAACTTGGCAATAGGCCATGGTAGAACGGAAGAACCAGTTGGCGTGTGAGAGGGGCAGTTGGGAAGGATGAGATGGACATGGCGAAAGAGAAGTTAGGAGTTTTCATCAAATGGACAGTGAGAGAGGGTAGGTGGAAAGAACCAGATGGGCAGTGAGAGGGGTACTTAGGGAGGATGAGATGGACAAGGTTAGGGAGAAGTTAGGAAGGATCAACAGATGGGCAGTGAGAGAGGGTAGGTGGAAAGAACCAGATGGCTAGTGAGAGGGGTATTTAAGAAGGATGAGATGGACAAGGATAGGGAGAAGTTAGGAGGGATCAACAGATGGGCAGTGAGAGAGAGGGTAGGTGGAAAGAATCAGATGGACAATGAGAGGGGCAGTTGGGAAGGATGATATGGACAAGGAGAGAGAAGTTAGGAGGGGATCATAAAATGGGCAGCGAGAGAGGGTTTTTAGAAAAACCCAATGGGGAGTTAGAAGGGTAGTTGGGAAGGATGAGATGGCCAAGGAAGGCAGAATTTAGGAGGAATAATCAGATGGGTAGTGATCGACAGTAAGTGGGGTAGTTGGGAAGGATGAAATGAGCAAGGAGATGGAGAACTTAGGATGGATCATCAGATGGGCAGTGAGAGAGGGAATGGGGGTGATGAGAACCAGATGAAGAGTGAAAGGGGCTGTTGGGAAGGCTGTGGTGGTCAAAGAGAGGGAGAAGTTAGGAAGGATTATCAGATGGGCTGTGAGAGAGGGTACATGATGAGAACCAGATTGGGAGTGAAAGGGGTTGTTGGGAAGGGTGAAATGGACAAGGAGAGGGAGAAGGTAGGAAGGATCATCAGATGGGCCGCGAGAGAGGTTAGGTGGAAAGAATCGTTCGGACAATGAGAGAGGTAGTTGGGAAGGATAAGGCTGACAAGGAAAGTGAGAAGTTAGGAGGGATCATCAAATGGGCAGTGAGAGAAGGTAGGAAGAAATAACGCAATGGGGAGTTAGAGGAGACGTTGGGAAGGATGAGATGGACAAGGAAAGGCAGACTTTAGGAGTAGTCATCAGATGGGCAGTGAGAGAGGTAGGGTAGGTGAAGAGCACCAGATGGGGAGTGAAAGGGGTTGTGGGAAGAATGAGATGGACAAAGGGAGGGAGAAGTTAGGAAGGAGATGGGCAGTGAGAAAGGTTAGGTGGAAAGAATCAGATGGACAATGAGAGGGGTTTTGTGAAGAATAGTTGGCAGTGAGAGGCGTAATTGCAAAGGGCCATATTTCATATTAAAGGGCCAGATAGGAAATATATGTGAAGTGAGAGGGGATTGGTGGGAAGGCAGTGAGTGGGGTATTTAGGAAGCAGCAGAAGGCAGAGAAGGTAATTTGGATATGCCAGATGACCATTTAAAGGGGTTGACGGGAAACATTTGATGTTCATGAGTGAGTAGTTGGGAGGGATGCACCATTTAAACATTTAGAGTGGAGCTAGTCAGGAAGGTGGTAGTCGCCAAGGATAATATGGTAGTAAGAGGGGTATCTGGCAAGCACCATATGTAAGTGAGAGGGTGTAGTTGTATGGTACTGGGGGTAGTTGGAGATTACCATATGGGCAGTGAGAGGGCTAATTAGAAAAGATCAATCTAGGTAGTTGAGACTAGTTGGTGGTCTGCAGTCCCGTTGGGTTGTGTATAGGGGCAACTTAAAATATAGGGGCATCTAGACAATGCCAAGACACTAGATATGCAGATACAGAGCAGAGTAGAGAAGGGACAAAATGGCAGGTACAGATATGAGAGGCAAATAGACAGATGCACTACTTTGTGTGCAATGGGGCATTTATGAGAGGGGATAAATAAGTCCTTAAATGGGCAAGTGGGTCGTTCTAAGAGGGGCAAATGGGCAGATATTATTCTAAAAGACTCATATGCATGCACAGTTGTAAAAGGGGCAAATGGACAGGTATTGTTTTGTGAGGGGCAAATAGGCAAGGGGGGCACTGAGGGGGTCTTGGAAGAGGCTGACTTGAAATGGGATAATATAAAGGGGGGGGAGAGGAGCAAGGAGGCAGTGAAAGCTATGAGAAGGGGCAAAATGACTGGGGCAGGGACAATTGACAAATACAGATCCGAGAAGGGTAAAATAAGCAGGGGCAGCTCTGAGAGGGGGCTACGTGACTGAATTATAAAGAATTTGCCCCCTCCACCCCCAGTTTGTAGGTTGGCTGCATTTGCCCTTTCCAAGCTATAACATGCCAGCTCCTCCATGTTACACGCAGGCAATGTTCTCTGTTTGTACATGACATATTCCCCCCTCACATTCCTTCTCTTCTCCCCCTTCCTCACTCCCCCCTTCTCTATTTACTAAACGCCAGTTTCGTTTCCATGGCGATCTCCCCCTTCCAGGCTCACGTATGACATCATAGGCTTTCCGCTGACCTCACCCTGAACTTCTCACGACCCTCATTACATCATCCCATTAATACCACCCCATGCCAGGGAGACCTGTAGAGTGTCACTGGATTAACACCGTCCCTGCCAGAGACCCCCGCAGAGCATCCTTCCATTAACCCTCTCCGCTCCCCCTGCAGAACATCCCCCTTGTTGGCTGCCTTTCTCTCACTCCACCCTGACATATCTTTGAGGTTTTTGTCTTGTGGTAAAAATATTTGGGAAGAGATAAGAGAGACGTGACTTCATTATTAGGAGAGAGGGGAGAAGGATAGAGAGCCAGATAGGGGGAGGAAGGGGGAGATGGAAAAGAGAAGGTAGGAATTGAGAAGCGAGAAGGAGAGAGAGTCAGATGGGGAGGAGGAGAGAGAAGAAATGGGGAGAGAAAAATAGAGGGAAGCAAGATAGGGGGAAGAGAGGAAGAAAAGAATAGCAAAGAGGAGAAAGCCAGATTGAGAGGAAGAGCGCCACATGTGGGGAGAGGGGGAAAGGAGACATGGAAACGGAGAGAGGGACAGATGCAGAGAATGGAGAGAAAAAAGAAATAAAAGAAGAGAGAAAAGCTAGGTGTGGGGAGAAAGAGAGGTGGGAAGCGGAGAAATGGAGAAGGAGAAATGGAGGAGAGGGAGACAGATAGGAAGTAAAGGAGAGAGGGTGAGGAGACATGTAGAGAGAAAAAAAAGAAGATGAGAGAGCAATACAGGGGGGGGAGTGAGAGAAGGAATATAGAGAAGGGGAGAGACAGATTGGGGGATGGAGAGAAGAAATAGAACAAGAAAGAGAGGCATGGAGAGGAGAGATGAAAAAGGGAGAGAGACAGATAAGGGGAGGAAGGGAGAGAGGCAGAGGAGAGATAGAAAGGAAGAATGAATGGGAGAAATGGAGAAGGGTAGATCAAGATTGGGGAAATGGTGATAAAAATACAGATGGGGATGAAGGGAGAGAAGAGACAGAAGAAGAGAGCCAGATGGAGGTAAGAAATGGAGGAGAGAAACAGGTGGAGGAGGAAGGGAGAGATGGAGAAGGAGAGAGACAGATGGAGGAGGAAGGGAGAGATGGAAAAGGAGAGAGACAGATGGAGGAGGAAGGGAGAGATGAAGGGAAGATGTGGAGAATTAGCGAGCCAGATGGAGGGAATATATGGAGAAAGAGAGAGCCAGTTGGAGGAGGAAGGGAGAGATGGAGGGAAGAGATGGAGACATGAGAGAGACAGATGGAGGAGGAAGGGAGAGATGAAGGGAAGATGTGGAGAATTAGCGATACAGATGGAGGGAAGCTATGGAGAAAGAGAGAGCCAGCTGGAGGAGGAAGGGAGAGCTGGAGGAAGAGACAGCAAGATGAGGAGGAAGGGAGAGATGGAGGGAAGAAATGGAGAAGGAGAATCAGATGGAGGATGAAGTAAGAGATGAAGGAGAGAGACAGATGGAGGAGGAAGGAAGAGATTTTGGAGAGATACAGTTGGAGGAGGATGGAGGAGAGAGACAGATGGAGGAGGAAGGGGGAGATGGAGGAAAGCGATGGAGAAGGAGAGAGCAAGATGGAGGAGGAAGATAGGGATGGAGGGAAGAAATGGAGAAAGAGAGAGTCAGATGGAGGTGGCAGGAAGAGATGGAGAAGGAAAGAGCAAGATGGAGGAAGAAGGGAGAGATGGAGGGAAGAAATAGAGAAGGAGAGAGCCAGATGGAGGAGGAATGGAGAGATGGAAGGGAGATATGGTGAAGGAGAGAGACAGTTGGAGAATGAAGGGGGAGATGGAGGGAAGATGTGGACAATTAGAGAGCCAGATCAGGGGAAGATATGGAGAAAGAGAGAGCCAGATGGAGGAGGAGACAACAAGATGGAGGAGGAAGGGAGAGATGGAGGGAAGAAATGGAGAAGGAGAGTCAGATGGAGGAGGAAGGAAGAGATTGCGAAGGAGAGAGCCAGTTGGAGGAGGAAGGGAAAGATGGAGGGAAGAGATGGAGAAAGAGAGAGCCAGATGAAGGAGGAAGGAGGAGATGGAGGGAAGAGGCGGAGAAGGAGAAAGTCAGATAGAGGTGGAAGGAAGAGATGGAGAAGGAGAGAGCAAGATGGAAGAGTAAGGGAGAGATGGAGAAGGAGAGAGACAAATGGAAGAGGAAGGAAGAGACGGAGGAGGGAGGACACAGCAAGATGGGGGAGGGAGGGATGGAGGGAAGAAATGGAGAAGGAAAGTCAGATGTTTGAGGAAGTAAGAGATAGAGAAGGAGAGAGACAGATGGAGGAGGAAGGAAGAGATTGAGGAGAGAGCCATTTGGAGGAGGAAGGGAGAGATGGGGGGAAGAGATGGAGAAAGAGAGAGCCAGATGGAGGAGGATGGAGGGAAGAGATGGAGGAGAGAGACAGATGGAGATGGAGGAAAGAGATGGAGAAGGAGAGAGCAAGATGGAGGATGAAGATAGGGATAGAGGGGAGAAATGGAGAAGGAGAGAGTCAGATGGAGGAGTAAGGGAGAGATGGAGGAGAGAGACAGATGGAGGAGGAATGGAGAGGTGGAAGGAAGAGATGGAGAAGGAGACAGATGGAGGAGGAAGGAAAAGGTG
The DNA here is from genome assembly GCA_027410445.1 of Discoglossus pictus. Lineage (NCBI taxonomy): Eukaryota > Metazoa > Chordata > Amphibia > Anura > Alytidae > Discoglossus > Discoglossus pictus. The sequence goes on from CM050170.1 coordinate 65,835,007, forward strand.
GAGGAGAAGACAGCAAGATGGAGGAGAAAGGGAGAGATGGAGGGAAGAAATTGAGAAGGAGAGAGCCAGATGGAAGAGTAAGCGAGAGATGGAGAAGGAGAGAGACAGGTGGATGAGGAATGGAGAGATGGAAGGAAGAGATGGAGAAGGAGACAGATGGAGGAGGAAGGAAGAGATGGAGGAGGAGACAGCAAGGTGGAGGAGGAAGGGAGAGATGGAGATAGAAATGGAGAAGGAGAGTCAGAGGGAGGAGAAAGTAAGAGATGGAGAAGGAGAGAGACAGATGGAGGAGGAAGGAAGATATTGCGGAGAGAGACAGTTGAAGGAGTAAGGGAGAGATGGAGGGAAGAGATGGAGAATGAGAGAGCCAGATGGAGGAGGATGGAGGGAAGAGATGGAGGAGAGAGACAGATGGAGGAGGAAGGGGGAGATGGAGGAAAGAGATGGAGAAGGAGAGTGCAAGATGGAGGAGGAAGATAGGGATGGATGGGAGAAATGGAGAAGGAGAGAGTCAGATGGAGATGACAGGAAGAGATGGCGAAGGAAAGAGCAAGATGGAGGTGGAAGGGAGAGATGAGGGAAGAAATGGAGAAGGAGAGAGACAGATGGAGGAGGAATGAAGAGATAGAAGGAAGAGATGGAGAAGGAGAAAGACAGTTGGAGGAGGAAGGGAGAGATGGAGGGAAGAGATGGAGAATGAGAGAGCCAGATGGAGGAGGATGGAGGGAAGAGATGGAGGAGAGAGACAGATGGAGGAGGAAGGGGGAGATGGAGGAAAGAGATGGAGAAGGAGAGTGCAAGATGGAGGAGGAAGATAGGGATGTAGGGGAGAAATGGAGAAGGAGAGAGTCAGATGGAGATGACAGGAAGAGATGGCGAAGGAAAGAGCAAGATGGAAGTGGCAGGGAGAGATGGGGGAAGAAATGGAGAAGGAGAGAGACAGATGGAGGAGGAATGAAGAGATGGAAGGAAGACATGGAAAAGGAGAAAGACAGATGGAGGAGGAAGGAAGAGATGGAGAATGAGAGAGCCAGTTGGAGAAGGAAGAGGGAGATGGAGGGAAAATGTGGAGAATTAGAGAGTCAGATGGAGGGAAGATATGAAGAAAGAGAGAGACATATGGAGGAGGAAGGGAGAGATGGAGGAGGATACAGCAAGATGGAGGAGGAAGGGAAGAAATGGAGAAGGAGAGTCAGTTGGAGGAGGAAGGGAGAGATGGAGGAAAAGAAATGGAGAAAGAGAGAGCCAGATGGAGAAGGAAGGAGGAGATGGAGGGAAGAGCCGGAGAAGCAGAGTGTCAGATAGATGTGGAAGGAAGAGATGGAGAAGGGGAGAGCAAGATGGAGGAGGAAGGGGAGATGGAGGGAAGAAATTGAGAAGAAGAGAGCCAGATGGAAGAGTAAGGGAGAGAGATGGAGAAGGAGAGAGACAGGTAGAGGAGGAATGGAGAGATTGAAGGAAGACATGGAGAAGGAGAGAGACAGATGGAGGAGGAAAGAAGAGATGGAGAAGGAGAGAGACAAATGGAAGAGGAAGGAAGAGACAGAGAATGAGAGAGCCAGTTGGAGGAAGGAAGGGAGAGATGGAGGGAAGATGTGGAGAATTAGAGAGCCAGGTGGAGGGAATATATGGAGAAAGACAGAGCCAGATGGAGGAGGAAAGGCAAGATGTAGGGAAGAGATGGAGAAATAAGAGAGACAGATGGAGGAGGAAGGGAGAGATGGAGAGGAGACAGCAAGATGGTGGAGGAAGGGAGAGATGGAGGGAAGAAATGGAGAAGGAGAATCAGATGGAGGATGAAGTAAGAGATGAAGGAGAGAGACAGATGGAGGAGGAAGGAAGAGATTTTGGAGAGAGACAGTTGGAGGAGGATGGAGGAGAGAGACAGATGGAGGAGGAAGGGGGAGATGGAGGAAAGCGATGGAGAAGGAGAGAGCAAGATGGAGGAGGAAGATAGGGATGGAGGGAAGAAATGGAGAAAGAGAGAGTCAGATGGAGGTGGCAGGAAGAGACGGAGAAGGAAAGAGGAAGATGGAGGAAGAAGGGAGAGATGGAGGGAAGATATGGTGAAGGAGAGAGTCAGATGGAGGAGGAAGTAAGAGTTTGCAAAGGAGAGAGCCAGTTGGAGGAGGAAGGGAGAGATGGAGGGAATAGATGGAGAGAGAGAGACAGATGTAGGAGGAGATGGGGGGAAGAGTTGGAGGAGAGAGACAGATGGAGGAGGAAGGGAGGGGTGGAGGGAAGAAAAAGAGAAGGAGAGAGCAAGATGGAGGAGGAAGGGAGAGATGGAGAAGGAGAGATCCAGATGGAGGAGGAAGAAAGAGAGGGAGAAGGAGAGAGCAAGATGGAGGTGGAAAGGAGAGAAAAAAGAAATAGATTTACAGAGAGACAGATGTAGGAGATAGAAATAAGAGAGATGGAAAAGGAGAGATGAAAATATAGAGCAAGGGAAAAGGGGGAGGGAAGGGGGATAAAAGTGATGACAGGTGTCCTTAGTGCCCCTGCTTTCAATAGGGCTATCGGGCCCTCTCATGTAGATTAATGATAATTAATTAAAGACTTTATAATAACATGGTGCTCACTATCAAATCTAGTTCTTCAACAGGGCAGAAATAGAAGAAAAGGGGGTTTATGGGCAAGGATTATGGGTGGTGTGCAAGGCAGCTTATGCCCCAAAGGCTTCTGGGAGGCATACAATGATCTCCTCACAGACGTCGGAAAATGATTGTCACCCCTGTAAATAGTTTTTTTTGGGCAGGGACACAGACAGGAATTGTGTGACAAGGAGAGGGACACGGACAGGAATCGTGTGACAGGGAGGGGACATACAAAGAGAACAGACACATGGATATGACATGATGCGTGGCAGATGGCCATATGCACCATGTCATGTTAGCACGAGGCGTGATATATAGCAGAAAATCCCCAGTTCTGGAGAGCGGATCCCCAAAAGGAACCAAATAAATTAGAGGAGGACGAATAAAATGGTGCAGGGTCTTAAAGACACAATGTAACATTAATATATATAGATTAGAGGAGAGAATGGACTGGGTTGATATATGAAATGTATCAAAGGTTATCTAATAAAATTAAAACGAATTCTTGACCACTGTCTGTTTCTGAGCCAATCACAGGCGACATCCTGGGATGTCAATCATAGATTTTAGTGCAGATCAATGTGTTTGACCTTACTAATTCCACTGGAAGGTTTATCTGCTTGTCTACTACCCTCATAGCAAGCCATGACCTCTTGTTCTTGCATTCCTCCTACTGAGAAATGTCTAACCTTAGTGATTCCAGCCCGTGTCTTAGACACTTAAACAGAAAGTGTAATGTTCAAGAGCCGTGACACACACAGTGATAGAAGTTGAGTCAAACACTACTGGAAACTCTTGTAAATTTTTATATGGCTAGACTGGTTCACTGGGGATGGAAAGAAAGAAGGAGAAGGAAAAATAATGGAGGGAGGAGATAGAGTAATAGAGGGAAGGAAAAAGAGGAGAGAAAGAGAGGAAGAGATAAAGAGGGATATTAAGAGTGAGAGAAGGTGAGAAGAGAGGAAAAGAGTGAGAATAAGAAACAGATAAATATGAAAGGAGAGATAAAAAAGGAGGAAATAATGGTGATGAGAAGATAAAATAAGATGGATGGATGCATGGATGGCAATACAAAAGAAAAGAAAGGAAGGGGAAAATAAGGATGGCTGGATAGATGGAAAGAAAGGAGGGAGACAAAGAAAGGGAGAAGAAAGGATGCATGGATTGAAGGAAAGAAAGAAAACAGAAGGATGGATAGAGGGCGAGAAAGAAGGAAAGGTCGATGATGGAAAGAAAGGAAGCAAAAATGGATGGATGGTAAATGGCAAGAAAGAGAGAAGGATAAATAAGGAAGAGTGAATGCATAGAAGATAGAAAGAAAATAATGTTGGATAAATGCAAGAAAGTAAGAATGGATGGCAAGAACAAAATTCAGGATGGATAAATAGAAAGAAAGAAATGTGAGAGAAAGGGATAGAGAAAATAGACAACAAAGGGGTAAAGGGAAAGAAAGAAAGAAGGACAGACCAAAAAGAAGGAGGACAAGCTGAAGAAATGGATGGACAGGCTGAAGAGAATGAGAACATGCTGAAGAGAAGGAGAAGGTGGACATGGCAAAAAGAAAGAGGGTAGGCCAAAGGGAAGTAAGACAGGTTGAAGAGAAAGAGGACAGGAAATAGAGAAGGATGATAGATCCAAAAGAAGGAGAACAGGCCAAAAAGAAGGAGGACAGGCTGAAGAGAAGGAAGACAGGCTAAAGAGAAGTAGGATAGACCTAAGAGAAGGAAGACATGCTAAAGAGAAAGAGAGATAAAAATATTATCAGTCGAGAGACTTTATAGTAAGATGAGAAGAGGTAGGGAGAATAAGAATGGATATGAAGAAAAGAAAACTATTGACAGAAGGAAAAACAGAGACATTTGTAAGAAGAGAAAGAAGGTAAACAAAAACATTAAGCAGGAAATAAGAAATAAGAAAACAAATATACGATTGGTGGAAGAGATGGAAGAGCAATAAATCATTAGAAGGAGGAAGATATAAGTAGAGAGAGAAACACAGGGATTAAAATGGAGTGAGGGAGAGACAGAGGAAGAAGATGGATCGATAGGAGGGAGAGAAGAGGAAGAGTGAATGTATAGGAGGAAGAGTGAGGGAGAGCAAGAGATGGATAGAGGAAGAGAGGAGGAAGAGCGAGGAATGGATTGGAGGGAGAACGATAATTGATAGAAGGGAGAGAGGAGGAGAATTGAGGTTTGGACAGAAGGAAGAAAGGAGGAAGAAAGGTAGGGATAGGAGGGAGAGAGGAGGAAGAGATAGATATAGATAGGAGGTAGAGAATAGAATGAGGAAGAGCAAAGAATGGATAGGAGGAAGAGAGGAGGAAGAGTGAGGGATGGATAGGAGGAAGAGAGGAGGAAGAGCGAGGATTGGATAGGAGGGAGAGCGATAATGGATACAAGGGTGAGAGAAGAAACAGAGGAGGGATTGGATAGGTAGAAGAGAAAAGGAAAATGAAACAATGGATAGGAGGGAGAGAGGAGGAAGAGTGAGGGATGGAGAGGAGAAAGAGAGGAGGAAGAGCAAGGAATATATAGGAGGGAGAGCGGTGGAAGCGCAAATAATGGATAGGAGGGAGAGAGGAGAAAGAACAAGGAATGCATAGGAGGGAGAGAGGAGGAAGAGTGAGGGATGGATAGGAGGAAGAGAGGAGAAGGAACAAGGAATGCATAGGAGGGAGAGAGGAAGAAGAGTGAGGGATGGAGAGGAGAAATAGAGGAGGAAGAGCAAGGAATATATAGGAGGGAGAGAGGAGGAAGAGCAATGAATGGATAGGAGGGAGAGAGGAGGAAGAGTGAGGGATGGATAGGAGGAAGAGAGGAGAAAGAACAAGGAATGGATAGGAGGGAGAGAGGAGGAAGAACAAGGAATGGATAGGAGGGAGAGAGGAGGAAGAGTAAGGGATGGATAGGAGGGAGAGAGAAGGAAGAGTGAGGGATGGATAGGAGGGAGAGAGAAGGAAGAGTGAGGGATAGAGAGGAGAAAGAGAGGAGGAATGGTAAGGTAGAAGAGAGAAGGAAAATGAAACAATGGATAGGAAGGATAGAGGAGGAAGAGCGAGGGATGGAGAGGAGGGAGAGCAAGGAATATATAGGAGGGAAAGAGGAGGAAGAGCAAAGAATGGATAGGAGGGAGAGAGGAGGAAGAGTGAGGGATGGATATGAGGAAGAGAGGAGAAAGAACAAGGAATGGATAGGAGGGAGAGAGGAGGAAGAGTTAATGGATAGGAGGAAGAGTGAGGGAGAGCAAGAGATGGATAGAGGAAGAGAGGAGAAGGAACAAGGAATGGATACGAGGGAGAGAGGAGGAAGAGTGAATGGATAGGAGGAAGAGTGAGGGAGAGCAAGAGATGGATAGAGGAAGAGAGGAGGAAGAGCGAGGAATGGATTGGAGGGAGAACGATAATTGATAGAAGGGAGAGAGGAGGAGAATTGAGGTTTGGACAGAAGGAAGAAAGGAGGAAGAAAGGTAGGGATAGGATGGGGAGAGGAGGAAGAGAGAGGTATGGATATGTTGGAGAGAATAGAATGAGGAAGAGCAAAGAATGGATAGGAGGGAGAGAGGAGGAAGAGCAAAGAATGGATAGGAGGAAGAGAGGAGAAAGAACAAGGAATGGATAGGAGGGAGAGAGAATGAAGAGTGAGGGATGGATAGGAGGAAGAGTGAGGGATGGATATGAGGAAGAGAATAGAATGAGGAAGAGAAAAGAATGGATAGGAGGGAGAGAGGAGGAAGAGCAAAGAATGGATAGGAGGAAGAGTGAGGGATGGATATGAGGAAGAGAGGAGAAAGAACAAGGAATGGATAGGAGGGAGAGAGAGGGAAGAGTGAGGGATGGATAGGAGGAAGAGAGGAGGAAGAGCGAGGATTGGATAGGAGGGAGAGCGATAATGGATACAAGGGTGAGAGAAGAAACAGAGTAGGGATTGGATAGGTAGAAGAGAGAAGGAAAATGAAACAATGGATAGGAGGGAGAGAGGAGGAAGAACAAGGAATGCATAGGAGGGAGAGAGAAGGAAGAGTGAGGGATGGATAGGAGGAAGAGAGGAGAAAGAACAAGGAATGCAAAGGAGGGAGAGAGGAAGAAGAGTGAGGGATGGGTAGGAGGAAGAGAGGAGAAAGAACAAGGAATGCATAGGAGGGAGAGAGAAGGAAGAGTGAGGGATGGAGAGGAGAAAGAGAGGAGGAAGAGCAAGGAATATATAGGAGGGAGAGAGGAGGAAGAGCAATGAATATATAGGAGGGAGAGAGGAGGAAGAGCAATGAATGTATAGGAGGGAGAGAGGAGGAAGAGTGAGGGATGGATAGGAGGAAGAGAGGAGAAAGAACAAGGAATGGATAGGAGGGAGAGAGAAGGAAGAGTGAGGGATGGATAGGAGGAAGAGAGGAGAAAGAACAAGGAATGGATAGGAGGGAGAGAGGAGGAAGAGTGAGGGATGGATAGGAGGAAGAGAGGAGAAAGAACAAGGAATGGATAGGAGGGAGAGAGGAGGAAGAGTGAGGGATGGATAGGAGGAAGAGAGGAGAAAGAACAAGGAATGGATAGGAGGGAGAGAGAAGGAAGAGTGAGGGATGGAGAGGAGAAAGAGAGGAGGAATGGTAAGGTAGAAGAGAGAAGGAAAATGAAACAATGGACAGGAGGGATAGAGGAGGAAGAGCGAGGAATGGAGAGGAGGGAGAGCAAGGAATATATAGGAGGGAAAGAGGAGGAAGAGCAAAGAATGGATAGGAGGGAGAGAGGAGGAAGAGTTAATGGATAGGAGGAAGAGTGATGGAGAGCAAGAGATGGATAGAGGAAGAGAGGAGAAGGAACAAGGAATGGATACGAGGGAGAGAAGAGGAAGAGTGAATGGATAGGAGGAAGAGTGAGGGAGAGCAAGAGATGGATAGAGGAAGAGAGGAGGAAGAGCGAGGAATGGATTGGAGGGAGAACGATAATTGATAGAAGGGAGAGAGGAGGAGAATTGAGGTTTGGACAGAAGGAAGAAAGGAGGAAGAAAGGTAGGGATAGGATGGGGAGAGGAGGAAGAGAGAGGTCTGGATATAATGGAGAGAATAGAATGAGGAAGAGCCAAGAATGGATAGGAGGGAGAGAGGAGGAAGAGCAAAGAATGGATAGGAGGAAGAGAGGAGAAAGAACAAGGAATGCATAGGAGGGAGAGAGGAAGAAGAGTGAGGGATGGGTAGGAGGAAGAGAGGAGAAAGAACAAGGAATGCATAGGAGGGAGAGAGGAGGAAGAGTGAGGGATGGATAGGAGGAAGAGAGGAGAAGGAACAAGCAATGCATAGGAGGGAGAGAGGAGGAAGAGTGAGGGATGGATAGGAGGAAGAGAGGAGAAGGAACAAGGAATGCATAGGAGGGAGAGAGGAAGAAGAGTGAGGGATGGAGAGGAGAAAGAGAGGAGGAAGAGCAAGGAATATATAGGAGGGAGAGAGGAGGAAGAGCAATGAATGTATAGTAGGGAGAGAGGAGGAAGAGTGAGGGATGGATCAGAGGAAGAGAGGAGAAAGAACAAGGAATGGATAGGAGGGAGAGAGAAGGAAGAGTGAGGGATGGATAGGAGGAAGAGAGGAGAAAGAACAAGGAATGGATAGGAGGGAGAGAGGAGAAAGAACAAGGAATGGATAGGAGGGAGAGAGGAGGAAGAGTGAGGGATGGATAGGAGGAAGAGAGGAGAAAGAACAAGGAATGGATAGGAGGGAGAGAGAAGGAAGAGTGAGGGATGGAGAGGAGAAAGAGAGGAGGAATGGTAAGGTAGAAGAGAGAAGGAAAATTAAACAATGGATAGGAGGGATAGAGGAGGAAGAGCGAGGAATGGAGAGGAGGGAGAGCAAGGAATATATAGGAGGGAAAGAGGAGGAAGAGCAAAGAATGGATAGGAGGGAGAAAGGAGGAAGAGTGAGGGATGGATATGAGGAAGAGAGGAAGAAGAGTGAATGGATAGGAGGAAGAGTGAGGGACAGCAAGAGATGGCTAGAGGAAGAGAGGAGGAAGAGCGAGGAATGGATTGGAGGGAGAACGATAATTGATAGAAGGGAGAGAGGAGGAGAATTGAGGTTTGGACAGAAGGAAGAAAGGAGGAAGAAAGGTAGGGATAGGAGGGAGAGAGGAGGAAGAGAGAGGTATGGATATGATGGAGAGAATAGAATGAGGAAGAGCAAAGAATGGATAGGAGGGAGAGAGGAGGAAGAGCAAAGAATGGATAGGAGGAAGAGTGAGGGATGGATATGAGGAAGAGAGGAGAAAGAACAAGGAATGGATAGGAGGGAGAGAGAATGAAGAGTGAGGGATGGATAGGAGGAAGAGTGAGGGATGGATATGAGGAAGAGAGGAAAAAGAACAAGGAATGGATAGGAGGGAGAGAGAAGGAAGAGTGAGGGATGGAGAGGAGAAAGAGAGGAGGAAGAGCAAGGAATATATAAGAGGGAGTGAGGATGAAGAGCAAAGAATGGATAGGAGGGAGAGAGGAGGAAGAGTGAGGGATGGGTAGAAGGAAGAGAGGAGAAGGAACAAGGAATGGATAGGAGGGAGAGAGGATGAAGAGAGAGAGATGGACCGGAGAAAAAGAAGAGGAAGAGCAAATAATGGATAAGAGGGAGAGAGGTAGAGGAACATATAATGGATAGGAGGAACAAAGGAGGAAGTGCAAATAATGGATAGGAGGGAGAGAGAAGAAACAGTGAGGGATGAATTGAAGGAAGAGTGAGGGATGGATAGGAGGAAGAAGAATAAACTTAAATTAATGGATAGGATGGATAGTAGGAAGAGCAAAGTATGTATATGAGGGAGAGAGGAGAAAGAGTGAATGATGTATAGGAGGAAGAGATGAGGAGCAAAGAATGGACATAAGTGAGAGAGGAGGAAAAGCAAAGGAGGGATAGGAAGAAAAGTGAAGGAAGATAAAAGAATGGATAGGAGGGAGAAAGGAGGAAAGTGAGGATTGGATAAGAGGATGAGATGTGGAAGAGCAAAGAATGGATAGAGGGAGAGAGGAGGAGGAATGAGGAATGTATAGGGAGAGAGGAAGAATTGTAAGGAATGGATAGAAGGGAGATAGGAAGAAGAGTGAGGTATGGATAAAAGGAAGATAGGAAGAAGAGAAGAGTGGATAGAAGGAAGGGAGAAGGAAGAGGGGTTTGGATAGGAGGAAGAGTGAGGAATGGATAGGATGAAGATAGGAGGCAGAGTGATAAATGGATAAGCAGGAGAGAGGAAGATCAGTGAGGAATGGATAGGAGGGAGAGAAGAGGATGCGTAAGGAATGTATAAGATAATGGATAGGAGAGAGAAAGGAGGAAAAGTGAGGTTTGGATAGGAGGAAGAGAGGGGGAAGAGCAAAGAATGGATAGAGGGAGAGAGTTGAAAGAGCGAGAGATGAATAGAGGAAGAGAGGGAAGGAAGAGAATGGATGGGTAGGTGGAAGAAAGAAGGAAGAGCAAACTATTAATAGGAGGAAGAGAGGAAGAAAAGTGAGGTATGGATAGGTAGAAAAGAGGAGGAATAGAAAGGAATGGACAGGAGGGCAAGAGATGAAAGAGCAAAAAATGAATAGATGGAGAGAGGAGGAAGATTAAGGAATGTATAGGAGGGGGATAGGAGGAACAGCGAGAAATGGATAGGAGGGCGAGAGGAGGAAGTGTGAGAAATAGATAAGAGGGAGAGGAGGAATCGTAAGGAATGTATAGGAGGGAGTTAGGAAGAAGAGTGTGGTATGGATCGAAGGAAGAAAGGAGGAAGAGTGAGGAATGGATAGGAGGAAGAGAGAGGGATAGAGACTTACAGATTGAAGGAAGAGTGAGGAATGGATAGGATGGAGATAGGAGGAAGACTAAGGAGTGGATAGGAGGGAGAGAGGAAGAACAGTAAGGAATGAATAGGAGCAAGAGAGGAGGAAGTGTAAGTGATGGATAGGAGGGAGGGAGGGAGGGAGAGAGGAGGAAGAGTAAGGAATGGATAGGAGGGAGGGAGAGAGAGAGGAGGAAGAGTAAGGAATGGATAGGAGGGAGGGAGAGAGAGAGGAGGAAGAGTAAGGAATGGATAGGAGGGAGAGAGAGAGAGAGGAGGAAGGGTAAGGAATGGATAGGGCTGGATTGGTGGGTAGAGGAAGGTGATGGCTGGAGAGAGAGATGAATAAACACGGAGAGACCCAGCGTATTAGAGGGTAAGCGTGTGTACAGAAGGTAGGAATGCAGTAGGGAGGGGTGAGGAACAAGTGAATGTATCAGCAGCTCAGCAGACGGATGGAGCCAACACAAGTCACACAATCTCACACCTTGCGTGCCAAGGACTGGCGTGTGTGCTATGTACATGTGTGTGTATGTTTACTGCTCTGCCTCCACTCTCTTGTTCTCTCTCCCTTTTCTTCTTCCTCCTCTTTCTCTCTTCCCCTCTCCTCTTTCTTCCCCTCTCTCTTCTCTCTCCCCACTCTCCTTCTCTCTCACTCTGCCCTTTCATTCACCTCTCCTTTTTTTCTCATCATCTATTTTCCTTCCTCTATTTATATTTTTCTCTCTCCTGCCTCCCCGCTCTCCTCAATCCTACTTTCCACACTTTCCTTCTTCCTCTCTCGTTTCCTCTCTCCTTCCCAGCACCTCATTTCTCATTTCTTCATAACCTCTCAGTTTTTTTCCCACTTCTTCCTATTTCTCCTTCCTTGCTCCTTCTTCATCCATTTTCTCCATCCTAGTCTCCCCTATATCCTCTCTCCTTATTCATTCTTTTCTTAGTCTCCATTCTCTTCCTCTTCGTTCCCCTCTCTTCTACTCTTCTCCCTCCACCATGCTCCACTTCCTCTCTCTCTACCGCTTTCCTCTCCTTACCCATTTTCTCCCACAACTACCCCCTACTCCTTTTTCTTCATTCTCTCTCTATATCCTTCCTTCTCATCTCATCTAGACCTTCCCTCCTCTTTCCTTCCTTCTCAATCCTCTGTCTCATTCTCCTTCCTTTCTTCTCTCTCTTCCTTTCCTCCACTACCCATCCTCTCTATCCATTTCCTTCCCCTCTTGTCTTTCCTTCCTTCCTTTGCTTCTTAATACTTCTTCCTCCTTTCAATTACCCCTCCCTTTCTCAGTTCCCTTTCCTATTCTCTCGCTACATCCTTGCTTCCCATCCTATCTCTCCCTCCCCATCCGCACCTCTCACTCTTTCTTTCCATCTTCTCTATTCTTTCTCCCTTTCCATCTGAATCCTCTCCTTACCACTCCCTTCCCCTCTCCTTCCTCTTCACACTCCCTCTCCATCTCTTTGCTCTCCCTCCTTACCTTTTTTCCTTTATCTCCCCACTCTTGATCTACTTCTCTTGTTTTTGCTCCCCATTCACTTCTTCCTCCTTGTATTCCCCTGATTTGTTCTTGCTCTCTTTACCTCTACTCTATACCTCCTCTCTCTTCCCCCCTCTCTCATTCTCTCTCCCTTCCTCTCTCTCTCTCTCCCTCCCTTCCCTCTCATTCTCTCTCTCCTTTCTTCTCTCTCCCTCTCTCATTCTCTCTCTCCTTTCTTCTCTCGCCCTCTCTCATTCTCTCTCCCTCCCTGCCTCTCTCTCCCTGTCCTCTCTCAATCTCTCCTCTCTCTCCCTTCCCCTCTCTCCCTTTTATCACTCTCCTCTCTACCCTCTCTCACTTGCGCTCTCATTCTCTTACCCTTACTCTTTCTCTCACCCCCTCTCCTCTCCTCTCTAATTCTCTCTCCCTTCCTCTCTCTTCCTCCATTCTTCTCTCTTTCTTTTCTCTCCATCTCTCATTCTCTCTCTCCCTCCCTGCCCCTCTCTCCCTCTCCTCTCTCAATCTCCCTCCTCTCTCTCCCTCCCTTCCCCTCTCTCCCTTGCTCTCTCTCCTCTCTCACTCTCCTCTCTCTCATTCTCTCACCCTTACTCTTTCTCTCTTCCATCCTCTCTCATTCTCTCTCCCTTCCTCTCTCTCCCTCCCTTCTTCTCTCTTTCTTCTCTCTCCCTCTCTCATTCTCTTCCCCTCCCCGCCCCTCTTCCTTCCTCTCTCTCAATCCCTTCCTCTCTCTCCTTTCTTTTCTCTCCCTCTCTCATTCTCTCTCCCTCCCTGCCCCTCTCTCTCCCTGTCCTCTCTCAATCTCTCCTCTCTCTCCCTTCCCCTCTCTCCCTTTTATCACTCTCCTCTCTCTACCCTCTCTCACTTGCGCTCTCATTCTCTCATCCTTACTCCTTCTTTCACCCCCTCTCCCGTCCTCTCTCATTCTCTCTCCCTTCCTCTCTCTCTCTCCCTCCCTTCTTCTCTCTTTCTTCTCTCTCCCTCTCTCACTCTCTTCCCCTCTCCGCCCCTCTCCCTTCCTCTCTCAATCCCTTCCTCTCTCTCCTTTTTCTCTCCCTCTCTCATTCTCTCTCTCCCTCCCTGCCCCTCTCTCCCTCTCCTCTCTCAATCTCCCTCCTCTCTCTCCCTTCCCCTCTCTCCCTTGCTCTCTCTCCTCTCTCACTCTCCTCTCTCTCCCCTCTCTCACTTGCTCTCTCATTCTCTCACCCTTACTCTTTCTCTCACCCCCTCTCCTGTCCTCTCTCATTCTCTCTCACTCTCCTCTCTCTCCCTTGCTCTCTCTCCTCTCTCACTCTCCTCTCTCTCCCCTCTCTCACTTGCTCTCTCATTCTCTCACCCTTACTCTTTCTCTCTCCCATCCTCTCTCATTCTCTCTCCCTTACTCTCTCTCCCTCCCTTCTTCTCTCTTTCTTCTCTCTCCCTCTCTCATTCTCTTCCCCTCTCCGCCACTCTTCCTTCCTCTCTCTCAATCACTTCCTCTCTTTCCGTTCTTTTCTCTCTCTCTCTCTCATTCCCTCTCCTCTCTCAATCTCCCTCCTCTCTCTCCCTTGCTCTCTCTCCCTTCCTCTCTCATTCTCTCTCCGTTGCTTTCTCTCCCTCTCCCCTCTCTCTCACTTGCTCTCTCTCATTCTCTCGCCTTACTTCATCTCCCCCTCTTTCCCTTTCTCTCTCATTCTCTCTCCATTCCTCTCTCTCCATCTCTCATTCTCTCTCTCCCTCCCTGCCCCTCTCCCTCTCCTCTCTCAATCTCCCTCCTCTCTCTCCCTCCTCTCTCTCCCTTCCTCTCTCATTCTCTCTCCGTTGCTTTCTCTCCCTCTCCCCTCTCTCTCACTTGCTCTCTCTCATTCTCTCGCCTTACTTCATCTCCCCCTCTTTCCCTTTCTCTCTCATTCTCTCTCCATTCCTCTCTCTCCATCTCTCATTCTCTCTCTCCTTTCTTCTCATAATGTCTCCTCTCTCCCTTCCCCTGTCTCCCTTGCTCTCTCTCATTCTCTCGCCTTACTTCATCTCCCCCTCTTTCCCTTTCTCTCTCATTCTCTCTCCATTCCTCTCTCTCCATCTCTCATTCTCTCTCTCCCTCCCTGCCCCTCTCCCTCTCCTCTCTCAATCTCCCTCCTCTCTCTCCCTTGCTCTCTCTCCCTTCCTCTCTCATTCTCTCTCCGTTGCTTTCTCTCCCTCTCCCCTCTCTCTCCCTTGCTCTCTCTCATTCTCTCGCCTTACTTCATCTCCCCCTCTTTCCCTTTCTCTCTCATTCTCTCTCCATTCCTCTCTCTCCATCTCTCATTCTCTCTCTCCCTCCCTGCCCCTCTCCCTCTCCTCTCTCAATCTCCCTCCTCTCTCTCCCTTGCTCTCTCTCCCTTCCTCTCTCATTCTCTCTCCGTTGCTTTCTCTCCCTCTCCCCTCTCTCTCCCTTGCTCTCTCTCATTCTCTCGCCTTACTTCATCTCCCCCTCTTTCCCTTTCTCTCTCATTCTCTCTCCATTCCTCTCTCTCCATCTCTCATTCTCTCTCTCCTTTCTTCTCATAATGTCTCCTCTCTCCCTTCCCCTGTCTCCCTTGCTCTCTCTCCTCTCTCTCTCTCTCCTCTCTCTCTCTCACATCCTGTCTCCTGCGCTCTTCTGATAAGAGACCCTCTGAATGAGAGCGCAGTGGTTAGTGGTGGGGTCACATCCTGAGCCCCTTATCAGAACAGAGATATGAGTGTAAGAAAAATATTGGAGGTGTAGTGATACTGTGTGAGAGGTCAGTACAGGAATAGCAAAGGGGGTGTAGGCTAGGATGTAGGACTGGATGAAGGTGTAGTGATGGAGCTCTGTGTGGGGTCAGTACAGGAATAGCAGAGGGTGCAGGGCAGGATGGAGGTGCAGTGATATAGTGCTGTGTGTGGGGTCAGTACAGGAATAGCAGAGGGTGCAGGGCAGGATGGAGGTGCAGTGATATAGTGCTGTGTGTGGGGTCAGTACAGGAATAGCAGAGGGTGCAGGGCAGGATGGAGGTGCAGTGATATAGTGCTGTGTGTGGGGTCAGTACAGGAATAGTAGAGGGTGCAGGGCAGGATGGAGGTGCAGTGATATAGTGCTGTGTGTGTGGGGTCAGTACAGGAATAGTAGAGGGTGCAGGACAGGATGGAGGTGCAGTGATATAGTGCTGTGTGTGTGGGGTCAGTACAGGAATAGCAGAGGGTGCAGGACAGGATGGAGGTGCAGTGACAGAGCTGTGTGTGTGCAGTCAGTACAGGAATAGTAGAGGGTGCAGGACAGGATGGAGGTGTAGTGACAGAGCTGTGTGTGGGGTCAGTACAGAAATAGCAGAGGGTAGAGAAGGATGGAGGTGCAGTGACAGAGCTGTGTGTGGGGTCAGTACAGGAATAGTAGAGGGTGCAGGACAGGATGGAGGTGTAGTGATATAGTGCTGTGTGTGGGGTCAGTACAGGAATAGCAGAGGGTGCAGAGCAGGATGGAGGTTGAGTGATATAGTGCTGTGTGTGGGGTCAGTACAGGAATAGTAGAGGGTGCAGGGCAGGATGGAGGTGCAGTGATATAGTGCTGTGTGTGGGGTCAGTACAGGAATAGTAGAGGGTGCAGAGCAGGATGGAGGTGCAGTGATATAGTGCTGTGTGTGTGGGGTCAGTACAGGAATAGCAGAGGGTGCAGAGCAGGATGGAGGTTGAGTGATATAGTGCTGTGTGTGGGGTCAGTACAGGAATAGTAGAGGGTGCAGGGCAGGATGGAGGTGCAGTGATATAGTGCTGTGTGTGAGGGGTCAGTGCAGGAATAGTAGAGGGCGCAGAGCAGGATGGAGGTGTAGTGATATAGTGCTGTGTGTGTGGGGTCAGTACAGGAATAGCAGAGGGTGCAGGGCAGGATGGAGGTGCAGTGATATAGTGCTGTGTGTGGGGCCAGTACAGGAATAGCAGAGGGTAGAGAAGGATGGAGGTGCAGTGACAGAGCTGTGTGTGGGGTCAGTACAGGAATAGTAGAGGGTGCAGGACAGGATGGAGGTGTAGTGATATAGTGCTGTGTGTGGGGTCAGTACAGGAATAGTAGAGGGTGCAGAGCAGGATGGAGGTGCAGTGATATAGTGCTGTGTGTGTGGGGTCAGTACAGGAATAGCAGAGGGTGCAGAGCAGGATGGAGGTTGAGTGATATAGTGCTGTGTGTGGGGTCAGTACAGGAATAGTAGAGGGTGCAGGGCAGGATGGAGGTGCAGTGATATAGTGCTGTGTGTGAGGGGTCAGTGCAGGAATAGTAGAGGGCGCAGAGCAGGATGGAGGTGTAGTGATATAGTGCTGTGTGTGTGGGGTCAGTACAGGAATAGCAGAGGGTGCAGGGCAGGATGGAGGTGCAGTGATATAGTGCTGTGTGTGGGGCCAGTACAGGAATAGCAGAGGGTAGAGAAGGATGGAGGTGCAGTGACAGAGCTGTGTGTGGGGTCAGTACAGGAATAGTAGAGGGTGCAGGACAGGATGGAGGTGTAGTGATATAGTGCTGTGTGTGGGGTCAGTACAGGAATAGTAGAGGGTGCAGAGCAGGATGGAGGTGCAGTGATATAGTGCTGTGTGTGTGGGGTCAGTACAGGAATAGCAGAGGGTGCAGAGCAGGATGGAGGTTGAGTGATATAGTGCTGTGTGTGGGGTCAGTACAGGAATAGTAGAGGGCGCAGAGCAGGATGGAGGTGTAGTGATATAGTGCTGTGTGTGGGGTCAGTACAGGAATAGTAGAGGGTGCAGGGCAGGATGGAGGTGCAGTGATATAGTGCTGTGTGTGAGGGGTCAGTGCAGGAATAGTAGAGGGCGCAGAGCAGGATGGAGGTGTAGTGATATAGTGCTGTGTGTGTGGGGTCAGTACAGGAATAGCAGAGGGTGCAGGGCAGGATGGAGGTGCAGTGATATAGTGCTGTGTGTGGGGCCAGTACAGGAATAGTAGAGGGTGCAGGGCAGGATGGAGGTGTAGTGATATAGTGCTGTGTGTGTGGGGTCAGTACAGGAATAGCAGAGGGTGCAGGACAGGATGGAGGTGTAGTGATATAGTGCTGTGTGTGGAGTCAGTACAGGAATAGTAGAGGGTGCAGAGCAGGATGGAGGTGTAGTGATATAGTGCTGTGTGTGGGGGGTCAGTACAGGAATAGCAGAGGGTGCAGAGCAGGATGGAGGTGCAGTGATATAGTGCTGTGTGTGTGGGGTCAGTACAGGAATAGCAGAGGATGCAGGACAGGATGGAGGTTTAGTGACAGAGCTGTGTATGGGGTCAGTACAGGAATAGCAGAGGGCGCAGTGCAGGATGGAGGTGCAGTCACAGAGCTGTGTGTGGGGTCAGTACAGGAATAGCAGAGGGTTCAGGACAGGATGGAGGTGCAGTCACAGAGCTGTGTGTGGGGTCAGTAGGAGAGTAGTAGAGGGTGCAGGACAGGATGGAGGTGCAGTGACAGAGCTGTGTGTGGGGTCAGTACAGGAATAGCAGAGGGTTCAGGACAGGATGGAGGTGCAGTGACAGAGCTGTGTGTGGGGTCAGTACAGGAATAGTAGAGTATGCAGGACAGGATGGAGGTGCAGTGACAGAGCTGTGTGTGGGGTCAGTACAGGAATAGTAGAGTATGCAGGACAGGATGGAGGTGCAGTGACAGAGCTGTGTGTGGGGTCAGTACAGGAATAGTAGAGTATGCAGGACAGGATGGAGGTGCAGTCACAGAGCTGTGTGTGGGGTCAGTACAGGAATAGTAGAGTATGCAGGACAGGATGGAGGTGCAGTCACAGAGCTGTGTGTGGGGTCAGTACAGGAATAGTAGAGTATGCAGGACAGGATGGAGGTGCAGTGACAGAGCTGTGTGTGGGGTCAGTAGGAGAGTAGTAGAGTATGCAGGACAGGATGGAGGTGCAGTCACAGAGCTGTGTGTGGGGTCAGTAGGAAAGTAGTAGAGGGTGCAGGACAGGATGGAGGTGCAGTCACAGAGCTGTGTGTGGTGTCAGTAGGAGAGTAGTAGAGTGTGCAGGACAGGATGGAGGTGCAGTCACAGAGCTGTGTGTGGTGTCAGTAGGAGAGTAGTAGAGTGTGCAGGACAGGATGGAGGTGCAGTCACAGAGCTGTGTGTGGGGTCAGTAGGAGAGTAGTAGAGTATGCAGGACAGGATGGAGGTGCAGTCACAGAGCTGTGTGTGGGGTAAGTAGGAGAGTAGTAGAGGGTGCAGGACAGGATGGAGGTGCAGTCACAGAGCTGTGTGTGGGGTCAGTAGGAGAGTAGTAGAGTATGCAGGACAGGATGGAGGTGCAGTCAGGATGGAGGTGCAGTCACAGAGCTGTGTGTGGTGTCAGTAGGAGAGTAGTAGAGTATGCAGGACAGGATGGAGGTGCAGTCACAGAGCTGTGTGTGGGGTCAGTAGGAGAGTAGTAGAGTATGCAGGACAGGATGGAGGTGCAGTCACAGAGCTGTGTGTGGGGTAAGTAGGAGAGTAGTAGAGGGTGCAGGACAGGATGGAGGTGTAGTCACAGAGCTGTGTGTGGGGTCAGCACAGGAATAGTAGAGGGTGCAGGACAGGATGGAGGTGTAGTCACAGAGCTGTGTGTGGGGTCAGTACAGGAATAGTAGAGTATGCAGGACAGGATGGAGGTGCAGTGACAGAGCTGTGTGTGGGGTCAGTACAGGAATAGCAGAGGGTTCAGGACAGGATGGAGGTGCAGTGACAGAGCTGTGTGTGGGGTCAGTACAGGAATAGTAGAGTGTGCAGGTCAGGATGGAGGTGCAGTGACAGAGCTGTGTGTGGGGTCAGTACAGGAATAGTAGAGTGTGCAGGACAGGATGGAGGTGCAGTGACAGAGCTGTGTGTGGGGTCAGTACAGGAATAGTAGAGGGTGTGCCAACTAGTGGTGGGCAGACACTAGGAAAGATCTTAGAGTTGCTTTTTGGGGTCTGTTCTTTTTCTTTCTTCCCCACATTCCCACACATTTTTCTCAATATGATTTTCTCTTATTGCTCTCTTCCCCTGTTTATTCTCCCTTTCTCTCTTTCCCTGCTCTTCCTTCTGTCTTCCTCTCTCCTTTTCTGTCACTCTCTTTCTATATTTCCCACTGTATTTTTCCACTCTCCTCTTCCTCTTTCTGTATTTCCCTCCTTCTCTTCTCTCTTCTTTCTCTTTCTATATTTCCCTCCCTTTCTTCCAGTTTCCCTCTTGCATTTTCTCTATTTTTTTCTATGTATTTTCCTTCTTCTCTCATTCTCTTCTCTCTCATTCTTTCTGTATTTCCCTCCTTTGCTTCCACTCTCCCTCTCTCCTCTTTCTCTTTCTGTATTTCCCCCTTCTCTTTCTGTATGTCCATCTTTCTTTTCTTTCCCTCTCTCTTTCTCTATCCCTCTTTATCTCGTTGCCTTCTCTCGCAATCTCTTTCTGTATTTCCCTCCATTTCTTCTCTCTTTCTCTTTTTCTCCTCTTTCACTGAATTTCCTTCCTTCTCTCCTTCTCTTTCTGTATTTCCCTCCATTTCTTTCCTTCTCTCTTTCTCTTTTTCTCCTCTTTCACTGAATTTCCTTCCTTCTCTCCTTCTCTTTCTGTATTTCCTTACTTTTCTTTCCCTCTCCCTCCCCTCCTTCTCTTTCTGTATTTCCTTACTTTTCTTTCCCTCTTCTCCTTCTTTTTATTTCTCGCCTTTTCTTTCCCTCTCCCTCCTTCTCTCTTCTTCTCACTCCTTCCCTCTTTCTTTCAATGCTGTAATGTTTTCGCCTGCACATCTGCTAATGACACATCCTCTGTTCCTTTGTCCAGCTTCTCTCTCTCTGGCCTCATCCCTCTTTCCCCTCCTCCCTCCCTCTCTTGTTCATTCTCTCATTCCTCAGTCATCTCTCCCTCACACCTCTCCATTCACTCCTTCCATCCATGAAGCTGCCAGAAAAAGAGACAGAACGAGAGGGGAATGAAAGAGAGGGGGAATGACACAGTGAAAGAAAGGAAGGAAAGGAGAAATAAGAAAGAAATGGTTGTGAGATGAAGGAGAAAATGCAATGTAAAGAAAAGAGGGGGACCGAGTAAAAGGGAGGAGAATGAGGAGGAAAAGTATGGACGGGAGTGAGACATGAAAGAGAGAAATAGTAGAAGAAAGAGAGAAGAAACAAGTAGAAAAGAGAGAGAAGAAACAAGTAGAAAAGAGAGAGAAGAAACAAGTAGAAAAGAGAGAGAAGAAACAAGTAGAAAAGAGAGAGAAGAAACAAGTAGAAAAGAGATTCATTTTCACATATAGTGCCTATCACTATATTCCTCCTTTTGGCCTTTTCCCTTCTCTCTTTCACCTCCACATCCCTATTTCTTCTCTCCCCTTCTCAATAATATTTCAGCTTCCTCTCCACCTCTACTTTTCTTGACTCTTTCCCCCCCTAATTTCCCCTCTCCCCCTTATCTTTCCAACTTCCTTCTCTCTTTTCTCCCTCTCCTCCACTTCCCCCTAATTCCCCTCTGTCTCCTCTTTCCCACTTCTTTCTCCTCTCTCTCTCTCTCCCTATTTCCTCTCCCCTCTCTACCCACCTCACCATGTCTCTCTCTCCATTGCCTCTCTCCATCTTTTCTCTACTTCCAAAATCCATCTTCCTCTCTTCCCCATCTCTTTCCTCTTTACCTCCCAGTTCCCTCTTTCCCCCATGTCTCCCCCCCCATGTAATTTCCCTTTCTTCACCAACTCTCTCATTCCTGCCCCTCTCTACCTTCTCCATACCTGATACCTCTCATTTTTCTTCCTTCTCTACCTGCCTCTTCTCTATACACCCTATTTTGATCCCTTCTTTTCTCCCCCTCTTCTTCTCTCTTTTCTCCTTCATATTTCTTTCTTCTCCAACCATTGCGTCCTCTCCCCATGCTTTCCCATCTCTCTTATCTCCATCCCTTCTTCTCTACACCGTGTGTTTCCTCTCCCCTCTTACTCCCATATCTTTAAATCACATCCCTTCTTCCTTTATACATCCCTTGCTCTCTCTTCTCTCATTTCACCCTAATCTCTCCTCCTCATGCCCCTTCCTTCCTCGTACCTCTCTTCCCCATCTCTCTCTACTCTCTTTTCCTGTTTCACCATCACTCTCTTCTCTCCCTCCCCACCTTCTCTCTCCTTCCCATCTATCTCTTATCTACATCCCATTTCCCTCTCTGCATCTCATTCTTGCCCCTCTCACCTCTCTTTTCCCTATATCTCTCTCTTTATATCTAATAATTCTTCTCCCGTCTAATTTTCACTCTTTTCTCCATCTCTCTTCTCTCACTCTCCATTTCCTCTCTCTCACCATCTCTCTCTTCTCTCCCCACTTCCTCCCATCTCTCTTTCCCATCTATCTCTTATCAACATCCATTCTCCCTCTCTTCCCAATCTGTCTCTCTTCTCTCTCCCCAGTTCCTCTCCCCTCTCTTCCCTTTATCTCTTGCTTCACTAATTCCCCATTTCCTCTTCCCATCTATCGCTTTCTTCTTTCCTTTCCCATTTTCAATCTCCTTCCCATTTCTCTCTCATTGCATCTCCCTTCCCATTTCATTTCTCCTCTCTTCACATCTCTTTTTTCTACACCTCAAATTCTGGCTCCCCTATTTCCCATCTCGCTCTCTCTTATGTACACACCTTGCTACCTTTGGTTTCTCCCTTCTCTTCCTGGATCTTCTCTATACCCATTGCTTCCCTTTCCTTCTCTCTTTTACACATGTTCTCTCTCTCTCTTATCTACATTCTTCTTCGTGTCCTCTCTACACCACTGATCTTCACTGTCTCTCTCTTCTTTATACCAATTGCTTCCTCTCACTTTTCTCTTCTCTTCCTCATATCTCTCCTCTCTCTTCCCCACTAGCTCTCCCATCATCTCTCACTTATCTACTTATCCTTCTCTTCTCTCTACACTCCTTGCTTTACCTCCCCTCTCTTCCCCACCCCTCTAATCCTCTCTCTCGTCTCTCCCTCCCATTTCCTCTCCCCCCTCTTGTCTCTTCCTCCCCATTTTCTCCCCTCCTCTCTCCCTCTCTTTTCTCCCTCCACATGTCTTCACCCTCTCTCCTATATCTCTCCCTCTCCAATATCGTTCCCCCCTCTCTCACATCTCTCCCTCCCCCTTTCCTCTCCCCTCCTCATTTCCTCTTTGCTCTCTTTTCCCTATAACCCTCTTTTCTCTCTCTCTCTTTACACTCCACATGTCCTCTTTCTTTTTCTCTTGTCTCTATTTCCCCTTTCCTTCCCCCTCTCTCTCACGTCTCTACCTCCCCATTTCTCTCTCACATCTCTCCCTCCCCATTTCCTCTCCTCTTTTCCGTCTCTCCCTCCTCATTTCCTCTTTGCTCTCTTTTCCCTATAACCCTCTTTTCTCTCTCTCTCTCTTTACACTCCACATGTCCTCTTTCTTTTTCTCTTGTCTCTCTTTCCCCTTTCCTTCCCCCTCTCTCTCACATCTCTCCCTCCCCATTTCCTCTCCTTCTCTCTCTCCTTGATATCTCTTTTCTCCCTCCGCATGCCCTCTCCTTCTCTCACCCTTCCCTCTTTCCCCGTTTGCTTTGTCCCCCTCGCTCACATATCTCCCTCCCCCTCTCCCCCTGTCCCCCCAGTCCTCTGTCCTGTACACACAGGTGCACACTCTCTTAGCGGTTCAGTCTTTCCTCCCCTGAGTCCCCCGCCACACTCACACAGTCTGAGGGGGGCCGGGGTGAGTGCTCTCTTATTTTTCTGGCATATGATGTCACCCCTCTGCTATGCAAACTGTTTATTTATCTGCATAAACACACAGACCCGTGACCTGTAACTCTGCCACTAACTTAATATGTGACCCTGAGTCATCAATACCACCCACCCTGGAATGCCACTCCCTGTATCTACCCAGATCAATTATCATATCCCTTTCTGCCATTGCAAATATCTATAACCGGTCTACCACCTCTGCTGAGCGGCCATTGCACAAATTGTAGCAGATTAAGGAAAAACAACAAAGCATGCACGTCATTGTTATATATATGTATTGTGACATTACATATAATAGTTGTCAAACTGCGATTTGTCATCACGCTTGCAACTTGCTGCAATGAGCGCCGAAAGAACTCATTTCAGCCAGCAGCGCCGTCGCACATGCAAGCCTAGCAAAGCGAAGGAGCCGCCCAGCACTTAGGCTGCAATAAGCGCCGTAGACCAATATTTGGCGTTTTTCACCACACGAAAATCGGCTAAGCGAGAAAAAAAATGGCGGACAAAAAACGCCCAAAATCTGAAACAGGATGAAAGCGAGGCTCACCAATGCCAAAGGCGCTCATTGCGAGCCTCACAATAAGTGAGGCTCGCGATGAGCACCGAAGGTGATCATTGCAAAGCAGGGAAGTTGAAGTACACGAGGGGAGAGGCCCGCAATGAGCTTCAAAGGCGCTCATTGCGAGCCACGCGATGAGCGCATAAGGCGATCAGCGCGGAGCTCGCGATAAGCGCTTAAGGTGCTCAGAGGAGCAAAAGCCTCACATTGTGTGGTAAACAGCATTCCCAGTCTTCAAATTTTATTGCCATCATTTTTTGACGGCAATTCGCTAGTTTAAAATAAAAGTTGTTTATACAGATTACTCGAAAAAAAAACATTATAAAAGCTGGACCACGACTGCAGCCATTTAAGATATAATCTTACATTTGAGGAAATTGCACGCTTAATAAAACAAATATGCGCTTGAGGAATATCAGATTTTACGGGCTATTAAATAATTGTTTAATGAATGTCATTTGTAATAGGAGTGGATGTAATTTGCAGATTAAATTACAATTAACAGTCATTACCCCATTTATAAAAGTCTCTTAATGGATTTTTGTTTAAATTTAGCTAATAGAGAAAAAAGTTTGAATGCCAAGAAAGGCTCAAAGTAAACAGGAGTGAAGCCATTGAGAGGCAGCAGATTCCTGAGGTAAAACAAAATGGCCTCCACTTGTCTGTTATAAGGTTATATCACATATAATAGTTGTCAAACTGCGAGTTGTCGTCACGCTTGCGAGCCTCGCAAAGCGAAGCGAGCAGTTGAGGCATTGAAACATGCGGGAGCTCGGAGCACTTAGGCGGCGCTCATTGCCCTACGAGCCTCACGAAGCGAGACGAGCCATTAAAAGACGTGGGACTTAGGCAAAATGAGCGCCGAAGGCGCTCCTGCCAGCCTTGTAAAGCGAGGCGAGAAGTTGAGGCATTAAAATATGCGGGACTTAGCCTGCAAGCAGTTAAGAAACGCGGGACTTACTTAGGCTGCAAGCAGATGAGGAACGCAGGACTTAGAAAAAAAATCTGACCTCGGAATCTCGGGGCAAAAAAAACGACCTCGCAAATTTCCTAATTTAACGGCAGAAACGCGGAAATCAAAAAACACGAAAAACAAGAAAAAAAAAACACACTCACACACAGCACGGGTGGGGGGGGGGGGGGGGAATGCCAGGACGCCAGGGAGTGAGGTTCCACGCGAATTTAAGCCAAAATGTTTCGGCACTCGAAAATCAGCTAAGCGAGAAAAAAAGTGGGGGCCGAAAAAATTGAAAGGCTAAAGTGAGGCTAAAGGAGACAGAGGCACACAAATCACCGCCAGGCACAATACGAATTAGCCAGGAACGTAGGAGATACACAATATACCATTACAACGGACGGAAAATGCTCACGAGCCAAGTAACACATAGAAAATATCTGCCATTTTACAACACTAACTTGCAAATAATAATATTACGATTCTAAAATGGTGCTTTACCAGCCTAAACCAATAGTTTTATTTGATTTATTTTACACTTCACTCTTGGCACATTGCTGACACTTTCCTCAGGTGATCAACACTCCAACTGGACATTTTTAGGTGCAGGAAAATCCAAAGAGATTGTTAGCTCTTCGGGATATTGATTGCTGCATGTTAAATATAAATAGGTAAAGTATATCAATTTATTAATTCATATTACTTTGTTAATTCACTGTACTAAATACATTTTATATTTTACACTGTAATTATATATCTGTTTTCGCGATGAGCGCCAAAGGTGATTGTTGCAAAGCAGGAAACTTGAAGTATACGAGGGGAGAGGCTCGCAATGAGCGCCAAAGGTCCTCAGAGGAGCAAAAGACTTACATTGTTTGGCAAACATCATTGACATGGTTTCAAATTTTTATTGCCGTCATTTTTGACGGGCAAGTCGCTAGTGTATGTTATAAATTCAAAAGAAGCTATATCTCTAATTTGGACCCAGGTCATGATATCAAGAAAGGTAGAAAAATCTCAGTACCAAGAAAGGATCAAAGCAAACATACAATAGGGGAAACTATTGAGTGAGGCTGCAGCTTCCTGAGGTAAAACAAAATGGCTGTTATATCTCTAATTTGGACATAGGTAACAATACCAGACAAGGCGGAAAAGTCTCAATACCAAGAAAGGCTCAAAGTAAACATGATGGAAGCCATTAGGTCCTCAGCAGATATCTGAAAAACAAAATGGCCTCCTATTGTCTGCTATATCTTTACTTTGGACACAGGTAACAATACCAGAGAAGGCGGAAAAGTCTCAATACCAAGAAAGGCTCAAGGTAAACAGGATGGAAGCCATTAGGTCCTCAGCAGATATCTCATAAACAAAATGGCCTCCACTTGTCTGTTATAAGTTTTAACTGGTTATATATATGTTATGAATTAAAAAATGTAGTTAAATCTCTAATTTACACACATGTCATACTATTAGAAACCATTTTAAAGTCTCAGTACCAAGGAATGCTCAAAGTAAACATGATGAGGTGGACGATTCATGATGTAAAACAAAATGGCCTCCACTTGTCTTGTTATATCTTTAATTTAGACACAAATAACAATACCAGAAAAGGTTGAAAAGTCTCATTATCAAGAAAGGCTCAAAGTAAGCATGAGGGAAGCCATAGGGTAAGGCAGCAGGTTGTTGATGTAAACAAAATGGCCTCCACTTGTCGGTTGTATCTCTAAATTGAACACAGGTAACAATACCAGAAAAGATTGAGGGAAACCATTGCGTGAGGATTCCTGTGGTAAAACAAAATGAAGTAAAGGTTATATCTAGTTTAGATATACGTGACAATTTTAAATCCAAGTAAGGCTTAAAAGTAAACATGAGGGAAGCTACTGAGGTAAACTGCAGATTCCTGAGGTAAAACAAAATGGCCTCCACTTGTCAGTTATATCTACTATTATGATACATATAACAATACCAGAAAAGGTTGACAAGTCTCAATACCAAGAAAGGATCATAAGGGAATACACTGAGAGAGGCAGCAGATTCCTGAGGTAAAACAAAATGGCTGCCCCTTGTCTGTTATGTTTTAAAAGCTTACATGTATGTTATAAATTAAATAAAGTTTATATCTCTAATTTGGACACAGGTGAACAATACCAGAAAAGGTTGAAAAGTTAAAATTCCTAGAAATGCTGAAAGATAAACACAATGAAAGACACTGAGTGAGACTACAGATTCCTGTGGTATAACAAAATGGCCTCCACTGTTATGGTTAAGGTTATATCTCTAATTTGGACACAGGTAACAATACCAGAAAAGGTTGAAAAGATTCAATACCAAGAAAGGCTAAAAGTAGTTCTCAATGTTTTCTTTAAAAAACATAAAATGTCAATATTTACCTAATATCATATGTTTAATTGTTGTCATCCCTGAAATAAATACAAAATGGTGGATGTTTTGTGTTTCAGTGGTTCTAAAAAAAAGGTTATCTCTCTAATTTGGACTCAAATAATCAAATGCCATAAAGTATAAAAATTTTGACAAAAAATTAAGTTTTTTTTAGCACAGTTCAGCTCTGAAAAAAAGAAACAATATTTAACATGATATTACTATTTCATATTATGCCTAGTTCCTGAGGTAAACACAAAATAGCTGCCATCTTGGCTCTAATAGC
Source organism: Discoglossus pictus (assembly GCA_027410445.1). Lineage (NCBI taxonomy): Eukaryota > Metazoa > Chordata > Amphibia > Anura > Alytidae > Discoglossus > Discoglossus pictus. The sequence continues at coordinate 65,861,742 of CM050170.1, forward strand.
GCCTAAAATTAAGAAAATTACAAGATTTCTTTAAATTGATTTATTTCTTTAAGGTGATCATATTTTTTTATATCTTTTCTCTTTCATTCTATTCTTTTTCCTTTTGTATTTTACTCAGTACTTTTTTTATTGATCTCATATTCTATTATTCATCTGCTTTTCTATCTGTCCCTTCTCTCTGTCCTCTCTTTTTTATTCTCTCTCTTTCTTTCCCTGTTACTCTATTTCACTGTTCCATCTCCTATTTATTCATTTTCTCTCTATCATTCTCTTCTTTTTCCTCCTGTGTTTTACTTGTTCTCTCTTTTTCATTCACTTTCACCTTTCTCTATTCATTCTTTCTTCTCCTCTTTTTACTCTCTCTCCTTCGTATTTCATATTTTACTCTTGTAACGGAGTTGAAACACGAATCCAATATCTCCGTTGGTATACGGTAAAATATCCAAGAAGCACTACAGTCTCACCATCCCCAACCTCCCATATTGGACGACACTAAATTGGGAGTCAAATAATACTGTCTTTATTTACCTTTACAGAAATATATATACATCTCTTTGGCCATAGGTAATACACATGCCCATATTTGGCCACACAGTACACATAGAGAGAACAATAGGTGGGGTCACACCTCCCTGAGGCTACCTGGCTACTTTGATACAATCAGACATTGATTAGATCATCCTTCCCTTTGTTCTTATGTCTCATAATGAAAACACTTTATACAATAGGCTTCCTTATCTTATGAGGAGTCTCTGTAATAGGATTATCTATTAGCCTAGTAGCTGTAATATTCTGAGCCAATATATTCTGCAGAGCATAAACCAACATACATACAGTATAACAGTAGGATCATATTTTAACCATAATAATTAAATAACCATAAAACAGTGATGGGTTCCGTTACACACCTTCCCCCGTGACCATAAGCCGCCATACACGGTCTGATCCCAACGGATCGGCCTGGGGATGTCCGGACAAAAGTATTTGTTGGTCAATTCTCTAGTTTGACAACCCATCAGCATTACTGCAATTCACCTTTACTCACATTTCAAGAACAAAACAAACGCACACTTCATACAGCATTCACAGCAATAAACATTTCAAGGAGAGGGAAAATACATTTTACCAACTGGTTTTACAGAGGCCTCTGTACTGGAGACAATGGGGAAAGTAATCCAATTATCCAGGGATAGAGGCAGACTCCATTGAGCACATGGTTGCAAAAAGACATAAACCACTTTAAAATACATAAAGTCACCTTTTACACATAACACACAGATATTTCACATATCCCCAGATAGCTGGGATCTGAGCGCACAAAAATACTGAATAGCGCTCAGATCCTATTCACACAGTTCAATTGCCATGTAGCTAAATTCTTTCCCATAGTCTTTCATTGTATGAATGGGCTCCATGGCATAACTATCTGGGGTATCACCGCTCACACAGGGCAAGTACCGAATGACCCCCCTGTATGTAAAGTGCCAGAATGAGTGACATACACTCTGGTATGGCCGAATACTGTGTTTAAAGGGCAATATGTCCAAGGGCCATAGTCGCAGGGCAGGAGGCTGGCAATAAGTTCTCTCCAAGACAAAGTGGCAAAGGGCACTTCGTCACACCCTCCTCCCTTTTTTCATTCTCTCTTTCATTCTCTCTTTCATTCTCTCTTCATCCTTTCTCTATTTCACACATCCTTCTGCTTTCTTTATTATTCTCATTCTCTATGATCTTCCTCTTTATATTTTATCCCTCTCCTCTTTTTTTATTCTCTTTTATTCTCCCCCACTCTTCCATCCGTTTCAATCTCTTTCTCTCTAGCCTTCCTCTATTAAACCCCCTCTCCTCTCTTTCATTCTCTCTTCCTCTTTTCTCTTTCACTCTTCCATCTTTCATTCTCTTTCTCTCTACCCTTCCTCTATTTCACTTTTCTCCCTCTCCTCTCATTTTCATTCCCCCTTCCTCCTTTACCTATTGCACACATCCTTTGCTTCTCTTTTTCATTCTCTCTATCCTTTCTCTTTATATGTTATCCCTCTCCTCTTTTTTTCATTCTATCATTCTCTCTTCCTCCTTTCTACGTTTCACTCTCAAAATCTGTTTTATTCTCTCTTTCTATCTATCCTTCCTCTATTTCACTTCCCATGCTCTCTTTTTCAGTCTATCCCTTTCATTCTCTCTTCCTTTTTTTCTGTCATTCTCTCTTCCTCCTTTCTTTATTTGACTCTGCTTTCTCCTTTCATTTTCTCTCTCCTTCTATTTTACTTTTCCCCTCTCATCTCTTTTTTCATTCACTCTCTTCCAATGTCCCTTTCTCCTTCCTCGATTCCACTCTTCCCCTCTCCTTTCTTTTCCCTTCTTGCTATCTCTCCTCTCTCATATCTAAATTCACTCTACTAGTTTCAGCTTGTGCATTCTTTCCATGACCCACAGACCTCAGCTCCATATATGACATTAAGAAATACCTGTTCCCACCCGCTCTACTGCTGCTCTCCTAATCCCTGCACTCTCACTTGTTCATATGCCTTCTCCTTTTCCTATTTTTTCTTCTCTCCCTACTCTCTCTCACCTATCTCCTTCTCATTTTCCCCCATTTTCCGTTATCTATACCATCGCTTTTGGTAAAATTTGATTCCTCTCCTTTTTATCCTAATCTCTAATTTAGAAAACAACAAAGCCAGAGGTGCTCATCAGAGAACAAACTAACCTTAATAGGTTAGTTCTATAGCCATGATAAGCTACTCTGAGAGAAACCTCTTTTAGCTCACTTGTGCCCTTCACAGGGAGAAATATCCTTTAGTATATCAGTCTGGTCCCACTCAAAAGAGTGACCCAGCCCCGAAATACCAGGCAATTCTACCCTGAACAGGAGAAACAGCAAACCCCAGACGCGTTTCGGCCTTTAATCTCTAATTTATCCTCTCTGTTTCTCTATCTCTACATCCTTCTCTCCTTCCCCCCTCTCTACATGTTCCCACCAGCTATACTGCCCCTTTTCTTATCCCCTTCCCTCGTCTACAACCCGTCTTCTTAAACCCTCTCCCTTCCTGTTACCTCCCTATTCTTAATCTCTCTTCCCTCCTCTATACCTCCCTATTCTTAATTCCTATTACCTCCTCTATACTTCCCTATTGTTAATCCCTATTCCCCTCTCTATACATCACTATTCTTAATCCATTTTCCCTCCTCTATACTTACCTATTGTTAATCCATCTCCCCTCCTCTATACCTGCCTTTTCTTAATTCCTCTTACCTCCTATAAACCTCCTTATTCTTAAACTCTATACTTCCCCTATTCTTAATCTCCCTTCCCCCCTCTTTACCTTCCTCTATAATTCAGCCCCTCTTCCCTCCCATATACTTCCCCTATTCTTAATCTCCCTTCCCCCCTCTTTACCTTCCTCTATAATTCAGCCCCTCTTCCCTCCCATATACTTCCCCTATTCTTAATCTCCCTTCCCTCCTCTTTACCTCCCTCTATAATTCAGCCCTCTTCCCTCCTCTATACTTCCCCTATTCTTAATCTCCCTTCCCTCCTCTTTACCTTCCTCTATAATTCAGCCCCTCTTCCCTCCCATATACTTCCCCTATTCTTAATCTCCCTTCCCTCCTCTTTACCTCCCTCTATAATTCAGCCCCTCTTCCCTCCCATATACTTCCCCTATTCTTAATCTCCCTTCCCTCCTCTTTACCTTCCTCTATAATTCAGCCCTCTTCCCTCCTCTATACTTCCCCTATTCTTAATATCCCTTCCCTCCTCTTTACCTCCCTCTATAATTCAGACCCTCTTCCCTCCTCTATACTTCCCCTATTCTTAATCTCCATTCCCTCCTGTTTACCTCCCTCTATAATTCAGCCCCTCTTCCCTCTTCTATACTTCCCCTATTCTTAATCTCCATTCCCTCCTGTTTACCTCCCTCTATAATTCAGCCCCTCTTCCCTCCTCTATACTTCCCCTATTCTTAATCTCCCTCCCTCCTGTTTACCTCCCTCTATAATTCAGCCCCTCCTCCCTCCTTTATACTTCCCCTATTCTTAATCTCCCTTCCCTCCTGTTATCTCCCTCTATAATTTAGCCCTCTTCCTTCCTCTATACTTCCCCATATTCTTAATCTCCCTTGCCTCCTCTTTACCTCCCTCTATAATTCAGCCCCTCTTCCCTCCTCTATACTTCCCCTATTCTTTTTTTTTTTTTCATCCATTCTTTTTATTATTGAAGACAACTTATATCAAACAATATCACATTGCATTCAGGAAAAGGATAAAGAAGAGAACAACAGGGCAGTTAGGTTATACAGCAACGCAATTCCCCAACATCTTAACCAAGAGACAGCATGCATTTTTCATAGTAATCTGACTGGTACATTGCTTTTTTATTATCTACCTCTTATCAGGAGATAAGAGCACAGAAACTGAAAGATATTAACATTAACTATGTCAACTTAACGGGGTAGGGAGGAAGAAAAAAAAAAGAAAAAAGAGAAGAAAAAAAAAGAAAAAGAAAGGGGAAAGGGTAGGAAATACCTGGCGCACTCCTCCAGAACCGCACTGGCTGGGATTTAATTGGTATAAGTGGTCATCCGGGCTCCCCCCCGACCGCCATCCTTGGGCAAAAGCTTCAATCCCCACTGTCCCAGTCATATCCCCACCTTAATGCTGTAGGCTGAGGTCAGCCATGGAGTCCAAATATTTTGGAATAGGGGGACCGTGTTCTGTAGGACATGGGACAGTCTCTCGTTTACCATAACAAAGTTCATTTTCAAAATGATCTCTTTGGCGGTCAGTGTTGCCATGTAACGGATCTACTGGCACCCCGACCGGGTACCTCCGTTGATAGACGCGTCCTAGCTTGCGTCGAGGCCTACAAGCACTGCACCGGACACCAAAACCACCACAGACTCCAAAGATAGTACGACAGGAACAAGCGTTCAGTAGTTACAGCTCAAGGGAGTATGCCAAAGCATAGCAATCCCCAGTATGATATAGCGATCCCTTCAATAACGAGACAAGGCTACGTTTTGAAGGGTCAAGTAGAACTATATTTTAATGACAGGGAATCTCCTTTTATGCAATGGTGCCCTCTGAAGGGCTACACCCACATAATTATCACAACAGCCAATTATATACATGGTTCAACCCCCACGTCTCCTCCCCTCAGATAACAGGTAACACAATTAAAACAGACACAATTTTAACCACATTCTGGATGTACCCCAAATACAGGGGGTACACCTTTAAGTCCCGCACCATTCAATATCTCTCACCCAGGGGAACAACATATACAAAAATGGCATGAATCAGACCAGGGGTTCAAAAGTTAGTAAAAGTATGTTTTTACACATAACACACAGACATTGCACATATCCCCCATACAATACACATATAGGACAATAGGTGAGTCACACCTCCCTGGCAACTTGGATACAATCAGACATTGATTCAATTACACTTCTTTGTTCTTATCAGAGAATGAAAACACTTTGGAAAATGCAAGGATCCTTTACAACTTTCTTATCTCTTGAATCTCTGTAATAGGATTATCTATTAGCCTAGGTCTGCAAAAGTCTGGCTAATATTCTGCAGAGCATAAACCAGCATACATATAGTAGGATCATATTTTAACCATAATAATCATAAAACAGTTTAAAACAGTGATGGGTTCCGCTACACACCTCCCCCGTGACCATAAGCCGGCATACACGGTCTGATCCCAACGGATCGGCCTGGGGATGTCCGGACAAAAGTATTTGTTGGTCAATTCTCTAGTTTGACAACCCATCAGCATTACTGCAATTCACATTTACTCACATTTCCCATATCCCCAGATAGCTGGGATCTGAGCGCACAAAACCACCGAATAGCGCTCAGATCCTCTTCACACAGTTCAATTGCCATGTAGCTAAAGTCTTTCCCATAGTCTTTCATTATATGAATGGGCTTCATGGCACAGTTATCTGGGGTATCATGGTTCACACAGGGCAAGTACAGAATGACCCCCCTGTATGTAAAGGGCCAGAATGAGTGACTTACACTCTGGTATGGCCGAACACTGGTTCCAAAGGGCAATATGTACCAGGGCCATAGTCGCAGGGCAGGAGGCTGGCAAACAGTCCTCTCCAAGCCAAAGTGGCGAAGGGCACTTCGTCACACATCTCTCCTTTGGGGGGAAGTCTAACCAGGTACCTGGATATTTTGCTGTGGTGATGGGGCAACACGCTGAGGGGACTTGAGGGGCAGAGGCCAGCGGCACTCTGCCTTGATGCCAGCTCTTCTGCTGGTATAACCTGCAGGACATCCTGCTCTGTACAAGGGACAAAGGGAGGGCAGAGGCCGACTGCACTCTGCCCCGCTGTCAGCTCTTCTGCTGGGGTACTTGGGACATATTCCGGCTCAGTAGCCAGGGAAACGTGGGGGTCAGTGGGGGTTAACATTTCCTCTGTTAACCCTGGGGCCACATTAGAAGTTAGCTGGGGAGGGGAATTTGTACTTACCCCCACCTCCGGTTGTCCCAGTGACGGTAGTTGGGGATCTGGACAAGCTGTGGGCGCAGAGACCACGGTCCCATCTGCGCTGTCTGGGAGATTGGTGTCTCCCCTGGTTAGGGTAAACTGTCGCTGGGGGGGAAGGACGACACCTTCTGCCCCCTGTGTTTCACACTGCCGCTGGGGGGGAAGGACGACACCTTTGGCCCCCTGGGGTACCCACTGCCGCTGTGGAGGAAGGTCGACACCTTCTGCTCCCTGGGGTACACACTGCCGCTTGGGGGGAAGGACGTCACCTTCTGCCCCCTGGGGTTCACACTGCCACTGAGGGGGAAGGACGACACTTTCTGCCCCCTGGGGTTCACACTGCCGCTGGGGGGGAAGAACGACACCTTCGGCCCCCTGGGGTACACACTGCTGCTGGGGAGGAAGGACGACACCTTCAGCTCCCTGGGGTACACACTGTCGCTGGGGAGGAAGGACGACACCTTCTGCCCCCTGGGGTTCACACTGCCGCTGGGGGGGAAGGACGACACCTTCTGCCCCCTGGGGTTCACACTGCCGCTGGGGGGGAAGGACGACACCTTCTGACCCCTGGGGTTCACACTGCCGCTGGGGGGGAAGGACGACACCTTCTGCCCCCTGGCGTTCACACTGCCGCTGGGGGGGAAGGACGACACCTTATGCCCCCTGGGGTTCACACTGCCGCTGGGGGGGAAGGACGACACCTTCTGCTCCCTGGGGTTCACACTGCCGCTGGGGGGGAAGGACGACACCTTCTGCCCCCTGGGGTTCACACTGCCGCTGGGGGGAAAGGACGACACCTTCTGCCCTCTGTAGGGCCGGTAGAGAGACCTCGGTCCCATCTCTACCTGCCATCTGGAGGTCATCCCAGGACCAGTCAATGAAGTCTGGTTCTGCTTGTCGAGTAGGTTGGGGCTGCACAAGGCTGAGCAGGTGTTGATAGTCCTGCTCCAGCTCCCACTCTCTCGTTACCAGGTGGGTCATGTCTTTGCTCACCTCGCCTTCATCATCCCAGACATACATGCCCATCTGGTAGTCGTAGATGTCCCAAAACCTAGACCCCTCCGTGCTGCCAAGATCAATATCGTCCTTCAAGGCATCCCATAATAAACCCGGGCCATCATAATCATCCCCCTCCGGTAAGTCGTGTTCAGACGTCCAGGGGCTAAGTCGAACGGTATGCCACCAGAGGGCCTGGTATGCGTTGTCTAGCCAGAGCTCTCGCCATACCAGGGTTTCTAGTCTTGTCACCCACTCATCCAGGGGCTGCTCTCCCAATAGATACATCCGCATCACCACACGCTTCTGTAGCCGCTGCTCATCACTGGGGAGACTCTCACCTCGCCGCCATTGGGCATCTTCCAGGGCATCATACCAGAGTTCCTTTCTGTCTGCATCCCTGTAGTCCGCGGCCGCCTCCTCCTCCTCATCATGAAACGCTGTCTGAAAACTAGCCGGTTCCATCCTGCTGTAGCCAGGGGCGCTGTACGGATACTAGTGTTGCCCTCAATTTGTACTCCACGGAATGGTGTCTCCTGTACCTGTCCTTCTGACCGTGGGAACAATCCCGCCACTTGCCAACAAATGTAACGGAGCTGGAACACGCAGTCCAAAATCTCCGCTGGTATACGGTAAAATACCCAAGAGGCACTACAGTCTCACCATTCCCGACCTCCCATATTGGACGACACACAATTTGGGAGTCAAATGAATACTGACTTTATTTTGTTATTGCAGAAATATTTATACATCTCTTTGGCCACAGGTAAGACACATGCCCATATTTGGCCACACACAATACACATAAAGAGAACAATAGGTGAGTCACACCTCCCTGGCAACTTGGATACAATCAGACATTGATTCAATTACACTTCTTTGTTCTTATCAGAGAATGAAAACACTTTGGAAAATGCAAGGATCCTTTACAACTTTCTTATCTCTTGAATCTCTGTAATAGGATTATCTATTAGCCTAGGTCTGCAAAAGTCTGGCTAATATTCTGCAGAGCATAAACCAGCATACATATAGTAGGATCATATTTTAACCATAATAATCATAAAACAGTTTAAAACAGTGATGGGTTCCGCTACATGCCACTTTCCAGTTTTTTGCAATACAACTTTTGATGGCGAGAGCCATGAATTGCCATAATTTGTTTTGATTTTTTGAGAGACTGGGTCCATGAACCCCCAGAAGACAGATCTCCATCTCTGGCCCTAGCTTGGTTTCTGTCACTTCATCTCTTTCCACACCTTCTGCACTACTGGGCACGTCCACCATATATGTAGAAAGTTTCCCCTAGATTTGCATCCTCTAAAGCAGTCCTCACTAAGACTATTATTAAGCCTGGACATCAGATATGGAGTGTAATAGGTCCTATGCAAAACTTTAACTGAGGTCTCCAGTAGGCTATATGTGTATGATCCTTTTGTTAAGTTGGTACTAATTTCTCTCCAAGTTGCTCCATCTAGCTCCCTACCTAGGTCTTTCTCCTATTGAAGCTTATATTTCGTCTTCTGTTTGCTCAGTGAGTCATTCAGAAATGAGTATAGAGACCCAAGGCGGCCTTTGACAGAGGGCAGCTTTGCACATATAGTCGACCACCAGGAGTGTTTAGGGGTCCCATGTACCCGGGTTAGTGAGGATATCCAGTGTCTAATTTTTCTGTAATTCCAGAGTTCACTCTCTGGTATGGGATATTTAGTGATAAGTAAGGTGTGGGATAGTAGAGCATCGTCCGAAAAACAGATTCCTGCTCTTTCTAGTGGGCTGCTAAGCCACCATTGTCTAGAGGTGAGGCTAAACGCCGTCCCAAATTCCGGGAAAGATCTTACAGACAACAATGGTGACAGGAGGGGAGCCAAACCGCCGACCGGCCCGGACCGAGCCCAAGTCGCTAAAGTTGAAGATATTATGGGATTGGAATGTCGCTGCCTGACGCCCGAGGGGGACATGTCCCAAACTATAGTATCCCATGAGTGGGGTCTCATTTGCCACAACGGTTGTAACTTACCCGAGTAGGCCAATGGAATGAACGCGAGTTTCGCCGCTATCAAATAAAGTCTCAGGTTCGGGCACGAGAGTCGTCCCTGAGACCTCTGCCGGAACATAGTCTTTCTTGCTTAATCTCCCTTCCCTCCTCTTTACCTCCTTCTATAATTCAGCCCCTCTTCCTTCTCCCTTCCCTCCTCTTTACCTCCCTCTATAATTCAGCCCCTCTTCCCTCCTCTATACTTCCCCTATTCTTAATCTCCCTTCCCTCCTCTTTACCTCCTTCTATTATTCAGCCACTCTTCCCTCCTCTATACCTCCCCTATTCTTAATTCCCCTCTCTACATCTCCCTATTCTTTATCCCCTCTTCCTTCTCTAAAGATTCCCTATTTTTAACCCCCTTCTTCTATTCTTAGCCCTTTCTTCCTCCTCTGTACTTCCCTATTTTAATCCTTCTTCTCTCCTCTATATTTCTCCCTTAATCCATATTTGTAATCCACTGTTCCCTCTCCCATAACCCACAGTCTTAAACCCTCTTCACTCTTCTATACCCCATATACTTGACCCGGCAAGACCCAAAGTCCCTGACCCCCCAAAAAAGACACAACTGTTGGAGGTACAACTGGCCGCAGCGAGTTTTATTATTATCATATGCAAACGGAATATGTAAATTCACTACAATGGGGGAGGAGCCCCGGGCTTGGCAGTAACCCCATCCCTTGAGCCCATGCTCAAGAGGTCAACCTCTGTGCCGTCGTCACACCTTTCCAGGGGTAGGGACGGCCCTTTCTCACCATTGGCCCGAGCAACTCCCCCACCCGCCTCAACACAACTTATTAAAACTCTGCTGCAACAAACCACATATAAACAACCATAAGCTCATCACATGAGCACAAATCTCCTGAATAATGACTTAATATATTACAATATTTCTTATTTACTTTTTTTTATTATTATAATTTTTATTTTTTTTGAATATGTAAAACTTAACAGTATAAAATGCTCTTACAACAGGGAGGGTGGGTGGGTGCCTGATTCCCTACATGCCGCGTAGTGAGGCAAAATGGTGCCCGCGCTGGCCTACGGGGGCGGAGCAACCGCAGCCTCTCGCGCGAGGCCCGCCCCCGCCTCCTCCGTTGGCACTTGTCCCTACCAGGTCAAGGGACCCCCGCTGCGGATACCAGCTCACTGGTTCCGCCCCGGGGGTCCTTCATAATCACTCTTGCCTCCTTTATTCATCCCGTATTTGTATCTCCTCTTGCCTCCTTTATACCTCTTCTATTCTTAATCCCTTCTTCCCTTCACTATAGCTCCCATATTAATAATCCCCTCTTCCATTCTCTATAACCTCCCCTATTACTAATCCACTTTCCCACTTCTATACCTTCAACGTTTATTAATCCCCTCTTCCCTCCACTATACCACCCTCTAACGTAATGCCATTATCAACAGCAGTTAATTACAATGATCAGTGGTGCAATAAAGACAACAAGCATGCCTAATAGAAAAGGCAGAACTAGTTAACAAGTAAATGCAAGTGTTACACACCTGTCAGTATTTACATTATTCCCAGCAGGCATGCTTATCTTCTGTATTTTGCCAGCTGCTAAACTGCACCAATTACTGTTGATAAAGACATTAGCTCAAAGAGTTGATCTTTCCATTATACAGTAACTGCTATATATGTTTATATGTGTAAAGCACTAACAGTTGTTAACCTCCCTTATTATGAATCCCCTCCCTCCCTCCTCCGCTTCCCTCCCTCCTCCGCTTCCCTCCCTCCTCCGCATCCCTCTTTCCTCCTCTCTCTCCTAATCTTCCATTCTTCTCTGTCCTGAACTCTAATCTCTCCCCCTTC